>PVHY01007302.1:0-35373 GCA_004024945.1 Uropsilus gracilis
AATGTGGAAGTAACATCAAACCCAGTCTTGGGACTGACCCTGCGTGACAACTGAGGAGGGATGTGACTCCCTCCGTGCCTTGCTGTGCTGGTTGTTAATTTGCGGGTCCTTCCTGAACAGAAGGTGGTTGAAAGGGTGCGCTCTTTCCTTTCTGTGTCATGGTTGCAGTCACCTCAAGAAGGACACTCCACACATTGCTCACAAGTCGGTGCAATGTGTTTGCTAACAAGGCAGACCGAATTACTGGATTCTTTGCTTTTTGGATGGTGGTTTTGATATCATGTAGATGAAATCCAAGTAACTGACCCCAAACCCACCTGCAGGAGAACATGCCAAACTGGTGTTGGTGGTGCCAGAGTTTACCCTAACAGCTTTCTCCAGACAGGACTCAGGCTTTCCTTTCTCATCTTCTGGCCCAGCTCCTCCTCTTCCCCACAAGGTTCCCTTTCCCCTCTGCCCCCTGCTTAGCCCCCTCCCCAATCCATGTCTGTCTTGCCTCAGAGCTGGGGCAAACCTGTGGGGAATTGGTCCTGGCCTTGGTAATCCACTCCCAGAAGGACCTTTGGTGTATCCTCTTTGGTCAAGGAGACTTCTAGGCCATTCACTCTGCCTATGTGAACCAGGCATAGAAGGCTTTTCTCTGCTAGTCCCTGGCATGTTGTGCTGGAACCATTTGAGTGACCAGTCCGATTCCAAGAGGGCTGTTTGCAGAGTTCCACTAAGGTGGCCAGATCCCCCTCACCACTTGGAAGCCACAGACTTAGGCCAAGGTACTCACTCACACATCCTTTCTGGCTTTGGAAGAATGTCTGTGGGTAAAAACTATCAAATATTACTCTCTAAGGATGAAATTGGATAACTGTGAGACGGTAGTAGAGAATTGATTTGAAATATTATTCTTGTTTGGTATAGAGGAAACTAGGAGACGTTCTTTCTGAAGCATGAAAATAGGTTTTTCCCACATGAAGTTAGGGTGAGGATGGAAAAATAACCATCACAATAGACTTTGATCAATGCAGCTGTATCTTTGAATATCCACATTTAAAAACAGCCTTGACTGCAGGCTGAATTGCATTTCCCATTATTAACTGTCGGTTAAAAAAATTTTACAAACTTTTTTTAATTTGAAATTTAGTCACATTCATGAGATTTTCCAATCTTGTTTCTGTGGAAATTTTTGTAACAAAGAGAAACAAATAGAACCATCTTCGAATCTTCCTAAGTGAACATTGAAAATGCAGAATTGCTTCTCTGTTTCTGTATTCAGATACTTAGATCTGTTGTATATATTAGTTTAGACACTCTCACTAATATACACAGTATTTAAGACTCGAAATGAGATTTCTTAAGTATTTTATTTTATTCTCTGTAAATGGTTTTGTATAATCTTTAAAAATCTACACTTTGCCTTTGTAGATATTTAAGGGAAACCATTTGGGGGTTGTCTTGCATGTATATTTTTGTTGTAGATAAGTGTTGCTTAGTTATTTCTGCAAATTTTGGTTGAGATGCTTACAGACTTTAATACAGTATATATTTTCAGAATATAAACTTTTATATTTCTGTGATAAGTTAGGATATGCGTTTTAGGCAATCTTCCCATCAATATCACTTGTTCTTTCAGAAAATAGCGTACTGGTTTGGTGCCAAGGTTGTCCCCCACCCCCTTCCCCAATCGAATCTAATGCTCTTAGATCGTGGAGGAGCAGGTTAATTTATTTTTTTCTCAAAGTAATTGAGTTTGAAGTATAATTTGAAAATGCATTGAATTTGTGAATAAGCCTTACCATTAGGATCAGTAAATTTTCCAGCCATCACAACTACATGTGTAGTTAAGCTCTCCCCATACATTCTCACTGTGCGGCAGTTGATGGAGTTTGTGAGCAGAGCCTTAAGCTTGTTGCAAAAATAATAATAATAATAATAAGGGTAATACGGGTTGTTTCTTCCAAACAATGGGAGCCGTGTCGATGGCAGAATGCAGCCATCAGTCATGGTGAGTTGAAAGAGTTTGGTTGAGCCTAGGGCAGCAGGGGCTAGGTGGGCACCTTGATGAGTGTCCTTGGCCACCAGAGTGGGTCAAGGCCAGGTCACCCTGCCACCATTGTGGCTTAACCGTCGCTCAGGCATGGTCATGGGGAAAGAGAAGGATGCTGGCTCATCTCTGGTGCTGAACACATGGTACTTCCTGCTCTGACCTTGGCAGTTGACCTTCCCAGGTTCCTGGTGCATGACCTGGAACACAGTCTGGCTGAGGCCAGCACTCCTTGAGAGACGTTAACAAAGTTTACACGAGTCTTACTGTACAGACAATCCGAAGGCGATTTCAGTGACAGCATCAGCATTCCCATTTGTCCGGAATGTCTGATCCATGAACCATGGGTGTTAAGCCCTCCTCAGCCTGAACTCAGCGGGCAGAGGCAGGTGAGACTGGAATGGACACATCAGCACGTGGGTGGCGTGTCCACTGTGCCTGTGATCTAATCAAACCAACTAGCATTTGGAACAATGTTGTTGTTTTTTTAACAGTTAGGGTTCCTTTCAAACTTGGCATGCTTCCATAGTCACCAACTGACTCTCCTTCCCAAGGCTTGAAAGGTGACCTTGAGGACAGAGCTGTAGGAGGGGTAAAGTTGAGTAAGTGGCTTGGCTCATCTCTTGCAGGAGAAGCTCATAAACCCAATGTTCCTACCATTAGCTTGGAGGTTAGCCTCGATTTTTTTTTTTTTTTTGCAGAAACCAGCAATCTGGTTTCAGCTTCAGCACTACCATCTCTTACAAAGATGCCAATCTGTGGATTGACCATACCTTCTTGGCTGGCTGGTTGGTCACGAAAGTGGGCCTCACAGGGGTGACTAGGATATTTGGAGAGTGTAGAGTTTTCTATCTCATGTCTGATTTGTCGCTGTGCCATCTGTCTCAGCTGGAAGTCATCCACTGATGTCCGTGTCAATAGGATTGTGAAAATATATTGCCTTTCATAAAACCAAGGACCAAAGAATTCCATTATTCAACAGAGCATGAGTTTCATAGGTGGTAGCACATCTGGAGAGGGGTGTGCATGCATACCCCCTTGGCACCGAGAAGCTGCTTGATTCCACAACCTCACCCCCCACCCACCCCCAACCTCCCCCCCAACCCCTGGCTGGCTGTATAGGTGGATTTATTGTCCCCTTGACAAGGCTCCGAAAGATGGGTTTCTCTGATTTAAACTTGCTTTCTCAGGTGAGGTGGGTGTTTTCTGCTGTGTCGTCTCAGCCTGTATCCATATCATAAAAAGTGGAGATCTGGCATTCTTTCAGGTTTTCTGAGCAGTGTAGACTGCTCCATCTGAAGAGGAACCCCCACTGTGAGTTTTTCGGGTGCATCTACACTGAGCAGCGAGATCCTGCAGTTGCCAAATTTCCACATGCTTTTTGTCCTCCATCGACCCATTGCAATCGCTCTTTGGCGGGAGAAGAATTTCCTTCCATTCCCACAACAGGTGATGCTCCATTCTCATGCGTGATGACGCCATTCATCCGTGGACTGGTTGAGAAGTCATTAATGCTGAACAAGTGCTATTCTACTGGTAAGGCTTATTACCAAACTTCTGATAATGAAGCAGGCTACCAAAAACTTACCCAGCCCACCTAGGAGTGTTGGGATCTAATCGTGGACGTAGCACACACACCAAAACCCAAGGAGACCTTTGCAAATTAGGCTACTTGTTTTCTTTTGCCAGGTTATCATGGGAGAGTCTTTGACTAGTTCTGAGTCTTTGTAAGTATGAGTACTTCATAGAATTATAAAGCAGGTACAGCTGACCCTTTCTCACCACGCTGTAAATATCTCTGAGACTGGGTGCAGTACTGAGGGTTAATAATCTTCTGACTTATCAAATGCTGACTGTCTAGAGCAAATCGTACACTCTCTTTGTGAATGGTCCTGTAACGTGTGTGAACACATTTCTGGGTGCCTTAGAAGTTGTATTTTTCATGTGTGCTAATATGCAGTATTTATACATTGTGAGAGGCTGCTTTGAATAAAAAGGTTGAAACTTTGTCTGCAGTCACTTGTGTTCTGCCTTTCACAGTTTGTACGTAAAGCTCACAAGTAAGTTCTGTGGTTTCTGAACAGAAACGTTTCTGGGGTCTCCAGGGTTCCTGGAGAGCACAGGGACTCAAGCTACTCAAGTCTGACTTGAGGCTCAAGTTTTTCGGAGCCCTGGCCAGAGATGGGAGGGGAATAGATTCCAGAGGACCTTAGAATTGGAGGGGCACTGTGGGTTCATTTTCAGGGGGCAAACATGAGCATGTACTCCTCCACCATGCAAGGAATGTTCCTTGCACAAGGCTTATACCCACAGTGATGAACCTCTGTGGAGCTCAGGTTTGTTTGGCCCTGGCTGCTACCAAGCGTGTGGAGGCTTTTCATCACTGGGGTGATAGGAAGTCCTGCCTGGATGTGGTCCGGTGGTTGGCTCAGCACAAGCTGACTGGCACTTTGATCAGGGCCCTTGTTCCTAAAACATGGCTCCAGAGATGTTGTGGAGGGACTGCAGGAAAGAGGGAAAGACCTTTCAGAAATTCTGGGACAGGCATTGGCATAAGGGTACCATCCACCTGCCTGTACATCTACAGTGCTCTGTGCTGGGCACTGCCCCACACTCAAAGGAGGTAGGTGGGTGAGCATGCCATGAGCCTCAAACTGTCCACAGCACAGTCTGGAGCGAACATCCCAGAGTCGCTGACACTAAGAGTCCTGCAGACGCACAGCACGTACTGCGTCATTTTCCATCCAGTCCCCTCAGTGGTGGTGCCAGCCCAGCCTCTTCCCTCTGCTGGCCTCCCTTTCCTTTTTCTGTCACTCTCCTGTCATCAGTGTCACCAGCCTGGCTTTGTGTGCCTCTTTGCCACAAGTCCTGGACTTGTCACAGACCCACTCTGTGACAATACAGGCCCAAGTCGGCTGATGGTAGCACAAGAGACCGACAGGAGACTTGTCATAGTCCACTTGCTCTGACGAAGGCTTGGGTTCGAGAAGGTCTGTTGGGGTATGAGATGCGATCCTGAGATAGACCAAGCTCTGCTGCTTGGAATGGTGGAGTTGAAGAAAGAGGCTTGAAGGCCTAGACCAGGATGTGAGGCCTGAGCAGCTGGAAGTGTCTCCAAGGCAGGGACAACTCTGGACTCTGGGGGGAAAGGTCTGTGTGGGGGTGCTAGGAGCCCAGCTGAAATCTGGGGGTCTTTGACTTCTCTCTGTTTTCAGGGATAATGATTCCTGTTTCCTAGGGTTTTTTTTAATGATGACATGGGATTTATACATGTAGATATGTGAGTATGTATGTGTATATGAGATTTTATTATATGACACTTAATAAAGATATAAATGATCTTAATATATAAAACTAGATTATAATAGTTAAAACAGTTGTTGGAATATAATATTTTAATGATTACCATTTGCATAATGTGAGTTACATGCATGTATGTAATTTTACTACATGTGTGTATGAAATTTTATCTATGTAGCATTTAGAATAGATGCTAATAACATTACCTTCACAACTACTAAATAGATTTTTCATATATGTGCAAGATTTTATACATAAGATTTTATATATATAAGATTTATAATAATTAGATTTATAAAAAGTAACCATTTTTAGGACAGCTATTAGCATGTAATCACTGTAATGGTTAACTATGATGTATATATGTATATGCATATGCATGTGTAAGCTTTACATAGATAAGGTTTATACAAATACACAAGTGAGGTACATAAGAGAGAAATACATAAAGAAGATTATGTGCACATATAGGTGAGATTTTATCTACGTAGCAGATGTTTATTTTTTATTATTATTTTTTGGAGGCCAGGACTCGCTATGTTGCCTGGGGTACTGCGGACTCAAGTGATCCCCAGCCTCAGCCTCCCAGGTAGCTGGAATTACAGGTCTCTGCCACAGCACCCAGCTGCTTTTTCAAGATCAGGTCTCACTATGTTGCCCGGGATAGTCTCGAACCCGTGAACTCAAGCGATCCCAGGCCTCTTACCTCTCAGCACTTGGACAACAGGCACATGCCACCACACCCGGCTATGGCACATGTTTAGAGTAGTAGTTTGCATGCAGTCATTCACTACCAGTCAAAGGAGATTATGTACTACCTTTAAGATGAGATTATGTACATGCATAGCTGCACACCTGGACACTCCCACACATGTGTGCACATGCACCTACCCCTTTAAGATGGCTGCTGGTATGGCATTGTTGAGTCAGTCGTAGCTGTGTTAGCGCATCTAAAGCCAGTGCAAAGCCTAGCTGGACATGTGAGGTGGGGAACCCAGTACAGGCTGGTGCCTGCACCATATATGGACCCAGGAGAGAGTCACTGCAGGTCTGATGCCTGGTCTACTTGATGAGATCCACCTGTCTGTGCTGCTACCCAAGCATGGTCCCAGGGAGGCATCCTGGCTGTGCCACCTGGCATGTCCCCTCAGGGCTTCCATTATCTGGTCAGCAGCAGCTGTCTGGAAGGTCATGAGAGTGGATGAAAGGGCTGAGACTTATCAGGGATCTGTAAGCTCTTGGGTTTAAGTTTCTAGTGAGCCCTTTAGTTCTCCATCCTTCAACCCCTTCCTGGAAGCACAGAGATGATGACTGGGCCTGGGATGGGCAGGGGGAGTTCTAAGCCACCCTGAAGTCAGCATCAGGTCAGTCTGCTCAGGGCACCAGCCTGGAGCAGCTGGCAGGGTCCTGTACCCCAAGATGGGGAAGGGACTAGCCAGGGCAGTGGATGCACCCATCTCAGTGTAGATCTATAACAGTTCTTCCTTCAAACCTCAATTTGTAAGAAACATGGGGAGTTTCTGCTGAATGAAATAACTGGCGTGATCAAAGGCTATTACATTAGAAATTAGTAGGTCTTAATGGAAAGAGCATTTAAATCTCTGATTTGGGTTTGATGAATGACCAATTCATCAAAATGAATGACATAATCTTTATTTCCTAATCTGTGCAGTGGGCACAGTAACCTCTGACAGGTGATTATGAGGCTTATGTGAGTTAAAGGCTAGGAAAAGCTTGGAAGAAGGGCTGGCACACAATAGGTGTAGACCCCCAGGCCTCCACCTCCTCCCAGGTTCCTTTAAAATAGTGAAAACCCATCTGAAGGACAGTGAGGAAGGGAGCAAGCTGGGAGACAGGGAGGATCTCTGGGACTCTGTCTTCAGGGACTGACATCCAAGCTGGTGTAATTCAAGAAGTGCCTGGAGCCACCACCCACAGGGGAGAGTCCCCCAGCCAGATGGTGACTTGTGGGGTGTAACTTAACTCCTGGATCAAGTACCTTAAAAATGACTTGTGGCTATGGGATGTTGGGGTCCCCAGCGTACCGCTGACTGCATGTCAAGGTATCCACTCTCATCACACCAGAGCTTGCAGGGGCGCAAGAATTCCAGGGTGGGCAAGCTGGTCCTTGCAAATTTCGAGCTATTGTCCATCCCAGAGCCCTGGGATTTGCCAGGACAGATGGAAAACAAGCTGTCTCAAGGAGACTGGAAACTGACAGCTGCAGCTCCATGCACACTTGGGGTCCCATGGTCTACTACCTGTGTGGCCACCCTTGTTTATTCTTCCACTTCCAAGGGAAGTCGTGGCGCCTATCTCAGTCCTTTGGATGTAACAGCAGCTACTGATAAACAGGGACTCTTCAGACATTGTGGGCCAGTTCCTGGTGGGGTTGATCTGTGGTTGACAGGCTTTTTGTTGTTGTTTGTTATTTTTTTTTTGAAGGCCTGTGGTTTTGTTTTTAAGATTGTATCTGCTGTGGCCATATTTCCTGCTTGTGCAGAGTATTTCTCTCTTCTTTCACCCTCCATGCCTCATGTCTGTTCCTCCTGTTATCAACACAGCAGCCCTGGGGCAGCAGGCACAAGACAGCATTTGGAGTCACATTGAGCTGGGTTCCAACCCTCACTCCATCACTATATGATGGGTTGTGATGACATGGCTCCTCTTCCAATTTGTGTGCAAAACAAAACAAAAGAAAAACAAACAAAAAATAATTTGCAGACAGATTATTGAATATGCCCTAATGTATGCTTTAATTTCAATTTAGTTCCTTAGAAGAGTCCCAATTTCTCTTCTCTGTGTGTCTTTAAGGGTCCCAGTTTCTTTCCATTTGACACTTTAATAGGTGAGACAGCTGGGGCTCAGAGAGGTGAAGTGATTTGCCCAACCACACACAGCAGGAAGCTGTGAACAGGAATTCCAGTTCATTTCTCTATCTTTTCAGTCAGAAATCATTTCAGACTTAGAAAAAGGATGCAAATCCTATATATCCATCTCAAATTCTATATATCTGTCTCAAACTCCTCAATGGATAACCCCTTACATATACATGGCACAAGTATGAAAATCAGGAAATTGATAATAATAACAATCTAATTCAGATTTTGCTAAATCTGAGAATCCAATCCAGGGTCACAAATCACATTTAGTTGTTCTTAGTGTCCTATCTGAAATAGTTTCTTTGCCTTTCTGAAATTCTCTAATTAGTGACAATTTGAAATGAATATAACAGGCTAGTTATTATTTGTAGAATACTCCTCCATTTGGGTTTGTGTCATCTTTATTCATTACTCAATTTAGTCTATGCTGAATTTTTTTTTTTTTGGCAAGAAAATCACAGATGTGCTGTTGTGTTCCACTGTATCACAGCCAGAGGGACCCACATTCATTATTCCCTTACTGGTGATATTACCTCAGTCATTTGGGTATATATTCCGAGGTTTTTGTTCTTTCACTTGCACCAAATGCACCACATTCTCACTTCTGCATATGATATGTGAACTGTCAGATTTGATACTGTCATTAAAGCAGTTGAAAATAATATTAAATGATATTGCAACTCAAAATGTTGCTTTTACACTGTGATTTTGCTTGAGGGCAAAAATAATTTTGAATTTCTTGACACTTTTGTGACTTACGCACAAAAAAAAGCCAGGATGTTTATTAAATGAGTAAATAGATAAAATAATGAATCGTTTCCCACTTCAGTTTGCTCCTCAAGGGCAGGAAAAGATACCTCCTTTATTCCTTTGCTTTTTATGCCTGCATGCAGTAGGAGGTCTCAATGATATTGAAGTGAAATGTCTTATAGAAGGAAGAAATGACAACTGTCTTTTCAAAGGTTTCTCTTGCAGTGATTTTTCTAAAAAGTGTTCCTGCTTTAATCCTGGGTATATATAAATAAGTAATATTTTTCTCATCTTTGATTGTTCTGTGTTTCTACAGAGACCAAGACCATTTAGTTTAAGAAAGATATATAATGAGTTGGGACTGTGACTGTATTCTGAGATGACTTCAAGTTCCCCAGTCCTTGGCATTCATACCCTGTATAACCTCCTGCTCTTTATTATGGTGGGCCTGCCCTAACCAGGTGCAGCTTTATGAACCTAGAGATCAGAGTGGGAAAACTCAGCAATTCAAAGCTGAAACAGATTTCCTCCTGTTGCCTTAAAGGGCCAGATGGAGAAAGCTACATGACAGAGAATGGCAGAAGGCCTTTAGGAGCGAAAATCAGTTATCAAAAGCTCTGAACAAGAAAATTGGGATCTTGGTGTTAACACAAGGAACTGAATTTCCCCTTGCATTCTCAATGAGTTTGGAAGAGCACTCACATTGAAATCCAGTTTTCCTTAGTTTCTTGGTTTCGGCCTGTGAGACCTTAAACCAAGACTCAGCTATGCCAGATTTACAGAAACTATGTAGAAGGACTTGTTTTTGCTCAGCAATATGCAGGAACATTTCTTCCATGCCTTTCCTGTGACTTGCTAGTTAATTTCCCGTTATTGCTGAATAATCTTCCATGGTCTGGATATGCCATCCCTATCCTTTCACCTGTTGGAGGATATCTCTATTGCTCCCAAGTTTTGGCAATTAATGTAAAGCTGCATAAACATTCCTGTGTGGGGTTTTAAGTGGACCTAGGTTTTCAATTGATCTCACTCAAATCAGGAGTTCAATTGCTTAATAGGATAATAGGACTATGATTGGCTTTGTGAGAAGCTGTCAAGTTGCCTTTCAAAGTGGTGCCATTTTCACTCTTGCAGCAGTGAATGTGTGTCCCTGTTTGCTCCACAGGCTTACCAGAACTTGGTGTTATCTTTTAGGGGAATGTTAGCCATAGAGGGCATCTTCCCCTTTTAACTACTGCAGAGGGATGCCCTTTCTCCCCTTTCCTGTAATCCCACTTCTGCTCATAACACAGGAACTCCAGTGTCTCAGAATAGTTGTATGGGACAGAATCTGTTTCTCTCTTCCTCTTGCTGAAATTCCTTAATGGGAGGAGGCTGCTCTGACCAGTGAAAGGCCAACACCCACTACATCTGGTCTTCCAGTGAGAAACTGGATCCCATCCAGTGAGAAACTGGATCCCATCTTCCATCTCAGTCATTTTTGGCTTCCTTGCCACAGATGAGTAGAGGTAGAAGGTGGGTTCACTAGTGGTGACAGGAAGGAGGTGATTCCTAGTCATCTTATTAGGATGCTCAATTTGGGTCATTGTTCTCACATTAGTCAATCTTGCTATCTCCTTGTTCCATCCTTTGTAATTCTCATTTAAGGAACTATGAGAGACTACCAGGAGCAATAACAGTTATTTTTCAGATAGTTCTTATTCACAGGCTGCAAACACTAACATCATGGACTGTGTAAAACATTGCATTCTATAGTTTGTGTTCTGGCTGTGCCATGTCATTCATCCTCATGATAAACCCAAGATTTGGATATTATTACCTCTAAGCCAAATGAAACTCCAAGAAATCACATATCCAGAAAATGATAGAATAAAACCTTGCACCCTGACCTGGCTAGGTCACAAGCACACGCTATTCTAGAGGTCACAGCACATGTGTAGACTTTACATTCTCAGCTTGTAGATGTGTAGATTGTGCATGACAATATTAAGGAATTGTTGGTAACTTTTATGTGAGATAATGATACTGGAATTTTGCTTGCTAAAAAAGACTTATAGTTTGGAAATAGGTAATTTAGTATGTAACTGAGGACACCAAAGATCTTTTATGTGCATGATATTTATGATATTCACATATTAACAATTCAGTGGTGAAATACTTAAGTAAAAAAATTTTATTCACTGGAGCATAATAACAAGAAATTCATTACACATTAACGAGCCTATTTTATGAAAACAACTCTAGTTTTCAAAGTATTAATGTCATTCTTTTGTATCTTTTCAAGTCACTGCAATGTCGTATTTAGTAGAAATGGATTGTGTAGGCTTGTGCATCCACTGTGTTGTGATATCATGTCTTGTGATTTCTTGGATATTTTACAGATGCTCCAGAGAATGGGAGTGAAAAAGGAAGATAACATTGCCTTAGTTCAGTTGCTGTAACCAAGCGCAGCAACTGAGTGGCTTATAAATACCAGAAACTCCTCTCTCACAATTCTAGAAGTAAGAAGCCTGGGATGGAGGACATCAATGTGATCCAGTGAGGACCTTACCAGACCACTATTTTTTCACTGCATCCTCATCCTCATCTGGCTAAGACAAGGCTAGTTAGCTTTCCTGAGTCTTATAATGATGGCTTCATGACCTACCTCTGAATATCAGCACACTGGGATGAAGGTTTCAATATGAATTTGGGGAGGGCACACATATTCATAACAGACATCTTAGCATTATCATTTTGAAAGTTGCTTGCATTCATAGATCCTCTGGACATTTCAGAGACTCCCAGGTGTACCTGGGCCACACTTTGAGAACTATTGCTCTCCATGCTAGGATGGCCAAGAGGAGCAAGAGTGTGCGTTGGACACATCCTGGGGATGCACAATCATAATGGGAGTTGGGTGGTAGTGGAGGGAGGACCAGACCTGAGCAAGAGGCTATGACAGTAGGTGTGCTGATGATAACAGACAAGGTAGCAGATGTTGCAAAGGAATAGCCATGACCACAAGTAATGGAGAAATTCCTGAGCCCTTCACTTAGATAAAGCAAGAGGAACCTAGATAAGTGAGGTGTCACTTCATCATAGCACATGACAGCTCGGTCTGATAGCAGGAGAGGGAGGAAATGGTTCTGTGCGGCTACCACCTGGCATGGCACCACGCTTTGTGTGTCTGGCCCTGTTTTGCCTGTACATCAGCCCACAAACCCACAAGCAGGCATTTTAAGCTGTGACGTTAGCAGGATTCCATTTAGGTATTTTTCTACTGTATTCTCTATAAAAGTCTCTTCTGTTTTCCAAAAGTTTGTTACCACACTTGGCTTTCCCCACAGACCTACAATACGGCAGGGACTGTTTTCACAAAGGGGGAGAAATCTGAAGCGGATAATTCACTTTTATGACCAAAATGGAAAAGCAAAATTAGACGTGGTATAGGTGAGAACTTTACGGCAGAGTGGGTTTTACGTCAGCACGGGTTTACGTCAGCACGGGTTTACGTCAACATGGATTTACGTCAGCTTGGCGTGCACATCAGCCATTGTGGACGCCCGGGCTTCCCAGCCCAAAAGTTCCCTGCCAACCTTTTCTCCAGGTTGTGCTCAGCCTCGGGGAAGCAAGTAGAAACTGAGGAAGGTGCGGCTGAGGGCTGAGGGATCCTGCGACCAGGACTGGACAGGGCAGACACCCTCGCAAGAAGAAAGGCAACCCGGGACCCCAGCGTCATAGCCCCAAGGGGAGGCCTGGAGATGCCCCAGAGCCAGAGGGCTGGTGCTGGCTGGACAAGTCCGAGGGGTGAGGGATAGCGCTGCAGGCCGCAGAAAGGGCCACGCTACACAGAAAGAACTGAAGGCCGAGATGGGGTGGGCAGTGCCCCTGGGTGCGGCCGAAGATGGGAAAAGGCAAGGACTCAGTCGTTCAGCCCACGGGCTGATTCCCAGCACGGCCCCCACCTCCCTCGTGGAGCAGGGCTCTCATGGCAGGACTTGACACCAAGCTGTGCACAGACAACCCTTTTCCTCTCTCAAGGGCCGCCCAGTCTGCTGGACTCCCAGCACCCAGCCTGGAGGCTGCTCACACCTGGCACCCTCGCCGCCTCCTGCTGAGCCAAGGACTTTGATTCTGGTAGGTTTCGTCTGTGCATGTGCAAGAACAAGAGGGGTGTGTGGCATGTCTTTCACACTTGCTGGTGTTACTGCGATTTCAGGCATATGTGTGTTTGGTGTGATCAGATAGGTTATTTACTGGTGTGGGAACACTCCCTCTCTTTTCCTCTCTCTCTCCTTCCCCCCTTCTGCCCTCCCTCTCTCCCAGATACATTGCTTGTTAGTGTTGGGCCATTTGCTCTTAGGAAAGTTTTCATGGGTGCTCTACTCTTAGATGGAGAGTGAAACCTATATAGGCAGCCTTGAAAAATACCCAGAAACAGTTTCATGCCAGGAAGGGAAATGGCAAAAGCAGCCTGAATAAGACTGAAACTCCAGATGTCACCAGATTTCCAAACATGTGCAATTTCGTGGTAACTAGCAGTAGCGAGGCTGCTGACTCACAGGCGGGAGGCCAGGAGGCTGGGCTCGCTCGCTGCCAGGGCGTTTCATCAGCCACTATCTCCGTGCCGCCCTGTCAGCTGCTCTGCCAGGCTAAGCTATGGTTACAGTCACCCTGGTGGGTCCGCACTAACGGAGGAAGTGTCTGCATTTCCAGACACCAGCATGGCTGGAGCCCATTCCACTTGGGAGTTGTTGGTTGTCCACTGGGAACCCTGTCCTCCTTCCAGGAGGCTTGGATCCCATGGGGTTGAAGAGGTGAGGTCATAGGTGAACTCTGGGGAGTCCTTTCCTTTCCTGCCAGCAGAATAACACAGAAGGGGGACGAGCCTAGGGCATCAAGCATTTATGGAAACCACCCCGAGGAGAGAGACATCTGAATGCCAACCATGCGCATGGTTTCTCATCACAATGAGCAGAGTGAGGCTGGAGAGTCATTTCAAAACCAAACCAGCACTAAAATGGTGACTGAGAGCTCTGCGTCCCCATGTGGATCGTCAGTGGCGCCATCTTCTGAGTGCAAGTCCTGGCACCCATCCTGTTCACTCCAGGAGTCAGAAGTAGAGGTCAGAAATGTCCAGCAGGCGTAGGGGCCGGTGGCTTGGTTTTTTGGGCTTAACTGCTGGGGCCTCTGGGAAAGAAACATTTTGAGGGACAATGGAATCTAGACCAGGGACCTGGGTTCCAGAATGGGATCAGTGTGTAAGGAGAGTATGGACCTGCTGAGCTTCCCGGGGACGGAGGGTTTCGGGAGTAGGATGGAGGGGTCAAGGCAGTGACAACAAAACTGAGTGCAAAACCTGAGGGCTGTCACTCATCACAACATGGCAAGGGGGTGAGAGCCCACCGCTGCAGTGTTTTATAACCAGGAACACAACATTCATCACAAATAGGAACAGCTGCAGTTCCAGTTAGGGTGACTGTTGGGGACACAAAATAATTGCACGAGAGCAGAGTGTTGGGCAGTGTGACTTTGGGTACCATGGGACCCACCCATAGTGAGGGGAAGCTAGAGCTGGTCAAGAGGGATGTATGGTAGTCTCCACTGTGTAAGCAGGAGTGGCTTTCTTTATTATTATTATTTTTATTATTATTTTATTGGTTATATATTCAGTAGGATTGTGGTGTAAGATGAAGAGTGGTGTTCTTAAGGTTACATGTGATACTCCCTGTGGACAGCTTACTGAGGAAGGTAGCTTAGCATAGGGTTCTTGGGAGGGCTGAAGAGGGAACACAGGCATTGAGAATTGCTCTTTTACATTTTTTTATTGTTTCAGATGAACCTTGGTTCTGATATATTGAGTGATTTCAATGTAGAGACTTTGGGTTAAAGGTTCTTTGTAATTGAATTCATTTATCAACAGCTACTATGTCTATGTATGATGGATTTCTATAATATATAATATTCAAACTTGATAGTTACATATATAGCTTAATTCAGCTATCATATATCATCTGTAACAATACTATATTGCATGCTGTTGATAGTTGAAGTAAATTTTGTAAGATAATTCGTGTATAGCCCTTAACTGATGCATCTACACGAGCACTTGATAGCTACTTTTATTATATTATTATTAAAATTATTAATGAATATAGTAATACTAGACCAGTAGGAGGAGTTTAAGGATGACCTTGATGTTATTCAGTTGTTGACAGGGTCAAGGATAAAGAGATACCTTTTGATTCCACATCCTTTTTTTTTTTTCCACCCCTAGACTAAACATAGCATCTAAAAAGCACAGGTAATATTTTAAAAATATGTTGAAGTTCATAAGAAAAGAAGAGGAAACTCAGGATAGGAACAGAGGTTCCGCTGCCATCTTGATAAAGCCTCTTGCATTGGGCACGGCCATCTGCAGCTCTTGCTCTGATTTTGGATTTAATCCTGGGAGAATATTTATGAGGAGTGATTTCCCCCCTATGAAGGGTGGGAGAAACAGGTTGGAAGCCCTCTGGTAGGTCTTGTTCTGCCTTTGTAAGAGCTGATGACCCAGGCGAAGTCCCTTGGCCTAGGTTCCATTCACACTATAGATAAGGTAACTGAGTCTCCGACTTCCACTCCTGTACCCCGCCCACCACCCATGGTGCCCTACCAGGTATGGGAAAAGCCTGGTCTTCTCTTCCTGGTGTTCAGGGTGATGGGATAAATGGACAGTGTGTTGGGAGTTTGGTTCCCATCTGCATCCCGGCTCTCAGCACAACGTGCTGGGCCAGCCAAGGGGAGAGATGCCAGGTTGAGCCGGAAAACTGGTTTGACTGAATGTTCTATATTTAGAAAGGGACTTGGATTCGCCCTCTGTGGCTTTTGACAGGAGCCCAAGCTCAGGGCATGTTGGTGTTTTTCCTCTTCGGTTTCCCTGCAGGGTGGGGAAGCTGCTCCCCTCTCAGATTCCCAGGGCTCGGTCACTGGTGCCAGGTTTATAAATACCCTCTCCCTTCCCACTTCTGACTCCAGCCGATTGGCAGAGATTGCAGTTTCTCCTGGAGTCTGCACTCCGATTCACCAGGGTGATAAGGGTGATGGGTCACCCCTAGACCTGGGCAGGGTCTGTGCCAGAAGGGTGGCCTGAACCTCAAAGTCTGCAAAAAAGCTTCCAAGAGCTGCTCTCTCCTCGCTGTGCCCAGGCCATGGGAGGAGACAATCTTTCTTTAGTCACACTCAGATAGAGGGGCGTGGAGGTTGATGCTGGGTAATGTCAGGGGTCACAGAGGCATGGTCATGGGCCGGAGTTGGTAAGGTACCACAGATTGTCCTGGTTGATTCTGTGAGATGGCTGCATGTGAACTGACCGTGCGAGCAGGGTCCATTTGGTCTGTTCTGCGTGGACTGCCTCATGCACCCAACGTGGTCCGTGTGATGTGATAGGGACTGGGAATAGTTTCACAGGAGGTACCTGAGGGTTTGAGCGGTGAGGTGACTTGTCCAATTGCGCTGCTGGTACTTGGGGAGTACCACGGTGACTGCTGGAAGTCCCTGCCACTCTGATATGTTGCTTGTTGCACCACAAGGAAATTTAAAATGTTTTGAATAATTGTAAACGGGGCTTAAATCACGGCACTGTCATTTGCTCCAAAACCTGGGTGCATCTCATAAACATCCGTAGAGTAAAGGAGCTGGTCAGTCTATTTTCTCCACTAGCTTCTATCACCAGCACCTGGGGTATTATGCCTGAGCCCAGTGGGAATACGCATGTGTGAATAGGCTCACCTGGGTTTGGAAGGCCAGGCTAAAAGGGTGGTATCACTCAGGTATGAGAGAGAACAAGAAAGAGAGCATGGCAGAGAGAAAAAGAAGCCAGGGGACGAGTATAAAGATTCCTGGGGGGCTCACCTGCCTCCCACACCTCCACCCTGGCCCTGACCCTCTCCTGCGGTGCCTGGTGTATCTGTGTAACTGCTAGAACCAATAAAGAACCTACCCAGGTTGGAATGTCTGCACTACGATTAACGTCATGAATAGGCTGCTTGCACTAGACTGTCTTTATGAACTCAGTCATCTGAGAGACTTTCTCACCCTGCCCCAGTCGATCTGGACTCTGAAAGTTCTATGGAAGGAACTCTGGGGAGTGCATGATTGGCAAAAAGTCCAGAGCCTAAGGATTCTACATTTCCGCACATTGGTCAACATGAAAGTGATTCACCCCATTCATGACTATTTAAATTTAAAAACCCAATTAATGAAAACAATATTCAGTTCTAAAGTTATATGCATCACCTTTCAGATGCATCACTGCCTATGGTTAATGGCTACCATATTGAGTAATGTAGATTCAGAACATTTGCGTCATTGCATAAGGTTCTATTGGACTGTGTTCTAGAAGTTTCTGATTGTGCCCTCTGTGTATACTTAGTTTTCCAAGGTCAGAAGCTTTATTGGGGTTTGCAAAACATGCTCACTGTCCCTCACACCCATACCTGTGGGGTTGAGAGAACAGCCAGACAGACTCCTATGTGGGCCACTGGGCTTATCATCATCATCATACATAGGTGCCCAGAGCTAAGTTCCAACTTTGGAATCAGGGCTCGGACCTCTATTTCCCAGCTATCTAATTGTGGGTGAATTAGTGAATCTCCCTGGACCTCTGTTTCCCTAGCTCCGCAGTTGATGCACTATACAGTCTAGGGATTCCTGGGAAATCCAGATGAACTGGGCCAAAGGCACTTGCAGAGAAGCAGCTATGAAGAAGAGTCATTTCTTGTCCCCTCCCAGAAGAGAGACAGGTGGGTAAGCATCAGAGTCAAGTGATGCAGCAAGCTACGAGCCAACCCTTCTCCTCAGCCTCCTTCTCTAGACCTGGTTATCCCTGTTTGGGACAGGTGTGACTGTTTGGTGAGAAGGAATCACAGGCAACCACTGGCAAACAAAGCAAGACATGACACTTTCCCCAAAGGTAGGTGAGCAGAGGAGTGTAACGGTGAGGTGTGTTAGTGGCAGTCTCCTCCACCTCTGGACTCCTTCCTTCCACCCTCAGTTCCTCCGCTGCTCTCACACTGTCCCACTTCCTTGATGAGAATCAGTACTGCTATGGTCCACAGTAGCCACCAAGGCCACAGCCATTGCTTGTTGCAGTTCCTGAAGCGCACATGCTCTCCAGCATACTCATTTCCCAGAGACAGTCACTGATGTACATGCTCAAGATGGTGGGGCAGGTTATAATGGGAAGGCAGGAATTGAACTCAGGCTGATAGGGAGGCAGCAATTATGCCTTTTGCAGCCCAGCACCCCACACTTCTCCTGAGGCCAGGAGATGGCTCTGTGAGAGTAACTGCACTGGGATGAGGAGGCTTCCTAACTGCACTGGGGTCCAGCTTGGAGGTGAAAACCCAGGCATGGTGCATCAGCTCTACTTTGTAAGTGGGCTCTGAGCAACCTCACGTTGTGTGGCCAGCCTGTTCACACTGCCAGTTTCATAGAGCAGGCATCCCCGTCTGGGTAGGTTCTTTTTTTTTTTTTTAGTCATTTTGTTTGCATACTCATGCATATATATATACATATGTGTATATATGTGTGTGTGTATATACGTATATATATGTGCATGTATATAGATACATATGTGTGTATAAATGCACATATAACATTTGCACTCCCTGGGGTTCTCCCTCCACCCCATCCCCCAAGAGATCCTCTTGATCTTCCTGTGCTCCTTCCTTCCCCAATTTTTCCCTACCCCACCTCTTCCCTAGCAGCCTGCCCCAGCTTCTCTGTCAGCTTATTTTGGATTTTTCCTGGCCTTTTGTTTGTTATTCCTATATCCCATTTATAGGTGAGACCATATGGTTTCTGACTTTTTCTTTTTGACTTATTCCTGCTAATATGATTCCCTCTAGGTCCATCCATGTCATCACAAAGGTCTCATATTTGTCAGTTTTGATTGCAGAATAATATTCCATTGTGTATATATACCACATACTTTTCAACCATTCATCAGTTTTGGGGCATTTGGGTTGTTTCCATATCCTGACTATTGTAAATAATGCTGTGATAAACAATCGAGTACAGGTGTCCTTTTTGATTAGTGTTTTTTTGTATTCTTTGGGAGATTTCCAGTAGTGATGTTGCTGGATTGAATGGTAGTTCCATTTTCAGTAGCTTGAGGGGCCTCCACACAGCCTTACATAGTGGCTGGACCAGTTTGCACTGCCACCAGCAGTGTACAAGTGTTCCTTTCCACATCCACATCTTGTTACCTGTTTTTCTGATATGGGTCATTCTTACTGGTGTGAGATGGTATCTTGTTGTGGTTTTGATTTGCATTTCCCTGATTATTAGTGATTTTGAGCATTTTTTCATATACCTGTTGGCCATTTGTATTTTCTCTTTGGAGAAGTGTCTTTTTAGTTCTTCCCATTTTTTGACTGGGCTTTTTGCTTTGTTTTTGTTAGGTTGTGTGAGTTGTTTGTGGATCTTTATTATCAGACCTTTATTGCTTTTATGGTATAGAGGGCAAAATTTTTTTCCCATTCGGTTGGGTTTCTTTTGCTGTACAGAAGCTTTTTAGTTTGATGTAGTCCCAGCTGTTTGTGTTCCTTTTTTTTTTTTTTTTCTTTTCCATCTGTAGCTATGTCCTGAAAGGGGTCTCTGAATTGTAAAATTGTAAGGAGAGTTTTACCTAAATTTTCCTCTATATATTTTATGGTTTTATGTCTTCCATCCAAGTCTTTTATCCATTTTGAGTTAGTTTTTGTATATGGTGTGAGGGAATGATCTAGATTTGTCTATTGCATGTAATGGTCCAGTTTTCCCAGCTCTTGATTGGTTGTAGCAGTTAAACAGACACACAGGGCAGGGCCAAGGCTGGGAGTGGGGTTGGGGTGGGGATGGGGTAGGAGGGGGGTGGGAGGCAGGTCAGCTCTCTGGTCCCCCAGGAATCTTCACACTCTCTCTCTCGGCCTCCCTCTCCCCACAGTGTTTTCTTCACATTCTCTCTATGCCATCCTTTCCCCTTCCCGCCATGTGCTCTCACCTCAGGGCCTGATGATACACTTTTAGTCTTGCCTCCCAGGTCCAGGTGCATCCACTCACACATGCATACACCCACTGGGCCAGGCAGGTACGATCATGGGGAGGACGCAGTACCCCACGTGCTGGCCTTGGAGGCTAATGGCCGAGAAAGCCTGACCAGCTCATTCTCCCTACACGTAGCAAGGGAATTTGGACAAGTGGTGTAAACTACTTTAAGTTTCAGTTTCCCTATCAGTAAAATGAGGATGGTCATTAAAGCTCCTATGATGTTCTACGGATTCAAAAACTGGGGTCTCTGACAAAGCATGCAACCCATTGTGGGTGCTCAGCTTCTCCTTCCCTAGACCAGCTCGCTTTTTCAGCTGCTCGATGGTCTCAGCTGGCTTTGTGAGACTGTCCTGTGCAGGGCAGCATGAAGCATCCTGGGCATCCATGCATTAAACCATTAGAAACCACCAAAAATGAGGCCGGGCATGGTGGCGCATACCTGTAAGCAGCAGCCTAGGAAGCCGCAGCAGGGACCAGGGATCTCAGTTTGAGTTCTGCCTGGGGGCAACATAGCGAGACCTAGTTCCAAAAGAATATAGCTGGACATGGTGGTGTGCGCCTGTAATCCCAGCTACCTGGGAAGCTGAAGCTGGGGATTGCTTGAGTCTGTGGTGTACCCCACAGGCAATGTGAGCCTGTGGTTCCATAGGCAAAAATAGCGATACCTAGTCTCAAAAACAAACAAAAAAAGAAACCACCAAAAATGTCTCCAGACATAGCTGCATGTCCACTTTTGGGTGCAGTCACCTCCCACCCCCTCTTTGAGTGAAAACCCTTGCCCTGGCCACACCCATCCCCCAGTACACCCAAAGGACACAGGTGTATTTGTGCCTGAATGCTGCCTCCTGTTCCCTGGCAGCAGAGCCAGGCCAGGCCACTGCTGGAGCAGCATCTCCGGGGGTACGGCTGGGGGGCTGTCACTGGTCAGGGTGGGGGTGGGAGGGCAGTGCTGGCGCCTTTGAGGATTGGCACCTGGCTCCTGGCTTCAGCTGGCAATTATCTGAACAGAAGTGCGGTAATTGTCTGAGGATTGGGTTTCCTCCTGGGGTCATTTATTTCAAGGTTCCTGTTGCTGTTTATTTATACTCATCCTGATAAAAAGCCTGTGCTCAGCTGCACAGGGTATTAATGATGGGAGGGTCGCTCCAGACGGTGCCCAGGGAAGCACCTGCGAATCCACCCTCCAGAGGTGTCTGATTCGCTGGATCTGCATGGCTGGCCCTGGCAGTGAGGGCTGGGGGAGGGGAGGAGAGAGCGAAAGAGAGAGACAGAGACACAGAGAGACAGAGAATGGGAGGGGGTGTCCATTGCACCGAGAGGTGAGCATTTCTTTTCTCTCTGCATCAGTCCTTGTGAAAATACAAGAAAGTTTCTGCTCCCACATCTGGCTCCCAGGCCCAGTCTCTGCCAATCTGAACCCATCATCATTGGCCCCCATGGCTTCCAGCTTGACTCTTGGGGGACATTGAGAAGCAGAGCCATCCCAGCTGCCCATTCCCCTAGAGGGGAGCTAATGAAGTTAAAGAGAATGCCACACAGGGGCTTGCAGCCTGTGCTGTTAACATGCTTTCTTGTGGAGACCATGATTCAAATGGCATTAAATAAACAACCTCTCCTGAGCACTGACGAGGCCAGCCTCTGCCCTGCTTGCTCACTCACTGATTCATTCATTCATCAACTCATTCATTCATTCACTCGTTCTTTTGTCCACACGTTAATTCATTCACTTATTCACTCATTAATTCCTTCATTAAAACAAATACTGGTATTGTCCCTGTCACCATGATTGAGCTGGAATGACAAGCAAGCAGACTCTCAGACAGCTCGCATGGAGCTCACAATTTGGGGCACAGGAAAGCAGCTCCTCCCCCACAACGACACAGTTGTAAGTCAAAACATCATCCAGTGAACAAAATCACCTCAGTGACTGATAAATGCTAGGAAGAGAAGGACAAGACACATGTGCTAAGGCAAGAAGGGCAGCTTCTTTTGTATGAAGGTGGCCTCAGAGAAGACCTCAGAGGACAACGTTTTGGTAAAGAAACAGCAGAGCAAATGTCTTGATGAGGCAAACTGCCTGCTTTACTCAAGGGGCAGAAGGTTGTGGGGGGGGAGGGCTAAAGTCCCAAGAGGAAAGGGGTGGGATCTGGGATGGATCTGGGTCAGGACCTGTCAAAAGCCAGGGATTGAAGGCGTTTTTAGGAGAGGAGAAAGAGTTGAAATTGTATTCTGAATACCACGGAAGCCTTTAGAGGGTTTTATGTACCAAGTGCTGTGATGTGATATGTGCTTATTAAAAGCCCATTATTGTTTGACAAACAGAGCGGATTGAAGGGACTGGTTAGACGTGGAGGCAAGGAGGTGATTCATGTCCTATGGGTGCTGGAATGAATTCACCGCTGAAGCTGTGGGGCTGCAAACAACAGGCTTATTATACTTAGGTCTGTCCTCAGGGTCTGACACTGGGGTGGTGTGCTGGCTCCTTTTGAAAGCTCTGGAGCAGAACCCCTTCTTGGACCATCTTTGGGGCCACCTGCATTTGTTGTTTTGTGGTCCTGTCTGATCTGGAAAGCAGGTGGTGTAGCTTCTTCAATCTCTCTGACATCTGCTTCCATTGTCCCATCTTTTGTTCCTGTCTCAGTCTCCTGATGTTACAGGACCCACCTGGAATACCCAGGATCATCTCCCCATCCTAAGACCCTTAACTTAGTCACATCTGCAGAGTTCTGTCTGCCGAGTCAGATCACATACTCACAGGCTCCAGAGATTAGAATCTGGGCACTTTGAGCTGGGAGGAGGTAGTGGGGAGTTGAGGGCTGGAGTTGGGGACAGAACTACCAGGACTTGGTGGAGGCTGGGCTCTCGACTGAGAGGCATGTGAGGAGTCAGCATGAGATGGGCAGAGGGCAGAGTGGGGTGGGGGTGGCAGTCAAGAGAGCTTCTTAGCCATGTTTATCACCAGATGCTGCCATGCTGTGATTTACAGGAATATGAATGTTTCGGTATATATTATTTATATAGGTATGTTTATATAAGGTTTGTATGTTTATATTGGTATACAGACTAGAACAAAGACCCAGTTCTCATCCATACTGGTCTTCACCCACAGTTCAGACTTGCTGCTCCCCTTGGAATCACTTAAGCAGGAGATAGTTAAAGGTGCTTCTTATGCTAATAAAGGTAACTTTTGGGAAATACCTGAGGAGGGGGATGTGCATGGGAGACCAGTGGGCTGGATGGTGTAACTCCTGTCCCACTCCATTTTCCCAGGGGCAGAGAGGGGCCAGGGATGAGTTCAGTTGCTTTGCCTAGAGGAATGATATAGTCACTCGTGCCTGTGTGAGGAAGCCCTAAAACAAGAGGAAGGGACTTCAGAGAGCTTCGGGGTTGGTGAGACCTGAAAAATTAGGGGAATGTCATGCCCAGGAGCTCTCTGCCTTTACCTTGCTATCTTGCCCTGGGTTTCTTTTCAACTGGCTTTTGATGTATGTCCTTTGTCACAGGCTGGTTATTTAGTGAATAAACAGATTTCTTGAGCTGTGTGTTCCTCTAACAAATACTAAACATGAGGAGGGGGTCCCAGAATAGTTAGCAGCTTGGGACAGCCACCTCAGGTCTGTGGGGACCCCTGACATCCATCCAGCTACTCAGAAGCTGAGGCGTTTGGAGTTTTTTGGCCAGTGTCTAAAGTGGTCTTGGGAGACTGCACCCTTAGCCTGTGGGTCCTAACAGGGTTGGGAGATAATGTCAGAAAGGAGCAGAGTCCCCCAATTGCTGCTGGAGTCCAAGCATTGCTTATGGTGTGGGGCACCCTTAGCACTCACACTCTGGAAATTGGGGTGCAGGACACCGAACAGCTCTGCAGTGTCCCCTAGATCATCAAGTAGATGTATCAGGAAGCCAGCTGGATGTGTCCAGGGAGAGACCAGGACTGATTATGTAAGTGTGGGCCCCACAGCCTGCCTACAAGGAGAAATTATTTTTCTTTGAGACTAGGTCTTGCTATGTTGCCTGGGGTAGTCCCAATCCCACAGACTCAAGTGATCCCCAACCTCAGCCTCCCAAGTAGCTGGAATTACAGGCACACGCCACTGTACCTGGCTGCTTCTTTCGAGATCAGGTCTCACTATATTGCCCGGGGTTGACTCAAACCCGCAAACTCAAGCGATCCCTGGCCTCTTGCCTCCCAGTGTTTGGATTTCAGGTGCATGTCACCATGCCCAGCCGGCTTACAAGGAGCATTTTAACTATGAACAAGATGAGACCACTAAGAAAGAAGAGGGTGGACTTTTAACCATGGGGCAGCAGAGTAACCTGCAAAAGAACAGTGCTCCCTGAACAGCGCTGATCTGTCTCCCAGTGCCCCTCTGGCTCCCCACACCTGACTCTTCATGTCTACGTCTACAGCTGCACATGGCAACAGAGCGACCTCACCCAGGCAAGGCAGAGAGCAGAGTGCTTCAGCCCCACCATCTCATTTCATCCCTGCAGATATCTTGCTAAGGGCATAATGCCATCTCCACTTTATAGTTCAGAAAACTGAGGCTGAGCGAAAGGACAGGGCTTTGCAGAGCTCCACAGAGGGAAGTGTGTTCCAGATGCCCCCTCCCTTTCCCCTCAGCAGTGTTTGACATCACTGCAGTGCTTTAACTCACAGTTTATTATAAATTATTTCACATATTTCTTCCCCACCATACTGCAGCCTCAGGGGCACCAGGGCTGTTTCCAGCAGCCCCTTGCCGGGGGGGGGGGGGAGGCTGATTTGGGGAGGGGTGGACAGGTGGGCAGGCCCCAAAGCTCTTGGGCTCCCTTGGCTTATAGCCTAAGTAGGAGCTTTGCCTTTATCCAGTGATCAAAGGGAAAGCGTGAGGGATGGAGCAAGGGCTGGCATGCCCACGCCGCTGAATAAGCTGTAGGCACGTGGAATGTGCAGGGAGGGGACTCTCAGGTGTCTTAGCAGACTGCTGAGGGGCCATCCCTTGACCCCAAAGGGAGGCCAAAAATTGGGAAGAGGGCATCAGGGGTCCAGAAAGCATCCTGATGTCAGAGGGTAAGCCTCTTGCCTGGATCCACACACCAGCCCCATCAAACCCAGTGGCACTTGCAGAATCTGAGCACTAGATCTCCGTGTCCCCAGAATTCTAACTGTAGGTTTCCCCCTTGGATTCTTGGCATCATTTTTGTGAGTCACGACCAACAATGGCAAAACAAAGAAACAAAGGCACAAGCAAGGAGGAAAGGGGAAACCAGCTAGACTAAAACCTGTCACAGGCGCAGCAGCTACAGGTGAGGCTTCCTGTGGCAGATGGTTTCCATGTGACGTGCTGGTCTGTCGATGGCTGTGCCAGTCATGGTGTGACGCCTCTTCCATGGGTTTGGTCCCAACAAAGCAAGGGCTGGGGAAGCTGCTCTGAGTGCCCCTGTGCTCATACTTTGCCCCCTCCCTTGGGCTGACGCTGGGTTCTGCCATTAGTCACAGGCGAGCAGCCCTCACTCTGTCTGAGCACCTGATGGTTTCTCACAGTACAATATTGTGACATGGGCGGTCAGGGGTGCTGTGTGAGTCCTCCCCAGTGCAGGGGCCAGCCAGTCCAGACCCTTGCTCCCTGAAAAGGTAGGGCTGCCCTCTCCTGACCTGCTGATTACTCAGTGCTGCCAGCCCCCACAGATGAGTCAGTGGCCCCATAGCCCCACACCTCCCCCGCCACCCTGGCTGCCAGGCAGGCGTGGGGCTGCTGAGTCCAGGGATCTTTAATGTGTTTGATGTAAGACTTTGCTGCCAGACACCGTTTACTGCCAGGGAGGCCTGGCGCGGCCTGCCTCACCAGCACAGAACTGGTAGGACACGAGAATGAGGAGCTGTTGGGGCATTCTCCCATTGCCACCCTCGCCCAGAGCCCTGGGAATCAGTTGGCATTCCAGTAGGAAGGGGGCAAAAAGTCCTTGGCTTCTAAGACCCCGTGGAGTTGTCATTGAATCCCTCTGTGTAACTTCAAGCACGGTAACCCCCAAGCCTCAGTTTCCTCATTCGTAGGCATCTGTCATTATTTTTGATTGTGAGCTTCACTCCTAGAGTTCTATGAGCAATGCTTGAATTCCAGATAGATCCCCATTCTGGTTGGAAAGAAAAAAATGAAAAGGGAGGCTCTCCTTCCTTTAGAGAGAGTATTTGGTTTGAATCACTTATCTATCAATTCTTTCCTCTTCCTCAACTTAAAGTGCCAGCATCTTTCATAACCGGTTTCTGCCAAGTGAAATGTCGACTGGTTCCTTGAAAGGCTTCCCCTCCCAATAAATACCTGGCTTAGAGAAAACCTTTGGTCTCTTCTTTCTTCCCCTAGATGTATATATATGTCTGGGGGCACAAGCAGTCATCTTGTGAGCATGAAGATGTATGCTAAGGGCTAAAGGACAGAACAATAAAAAAGCACATTGTGGCATATAGACTTCAGGCTTCTCTATTTAAATTTTGAAATTAGATCTTTTTCTTGTAGGAAGACATAATTTCTGACATGAAGTGATGTGTTTATCTGAAGACTTATCCATTAATTATTCATTCAGCAGACATTTAATGAAGCCCTACCTTGGGGTAGGCGGTGACACTGCAGAGGGGTCCTAGATTCTGATGGTGCCCTCAGAGGTGTGGGAGGTAAGAAATGTGGGCTCTTCGTAACAGTGGGGCCCTCAGGGGCCTGGCCCTTGAGATGCAGTTATGATTAGCTGCAATGCTTGTGCATTCCAAGATGCTTTTACGACCTCAGGTTCAAATTTAGATTTGACTTCTGGCTTTGATTAGGAAAGTCCCTTCTTTAAATCTTATCTTTGTTGTCTTCTTTATGCCAGCATGGACCCACATGGAAAACTTACTTTCTTTTATTAATCAACGAGCCAGTTCCTGCCAAGGAAAAAGCCCCTGTTTATCTAAGACTTTTGTTTGTACAGCAGACTTGATTAAACCTTTGGCATTGCACACCCCAAAAAGTTAAAAATTGAAAATTAAACAGTCCTACCCTTAGAAGTCTTTCATTTATTCTCTCTACAGCTTCTCCTCCACCCCCTTCTCCTCTTGCCTGTGCTCTCATTCACTGTCATGGAATGTTGGAATGTTATTTCCTTGTCTAAATAGACTTAAGGAAGCTGTGGTAGGGAAGGGAGCAGGCTTTGAAGTCAGGCGAACTAAATGCCAATCACCTAATTTCCCTGTGGCTCACTTTTTCTCTGTTGCAAGAGGGAGCTAATAAATCCCCCCTCACAGAATTGGGGAAGACTGTGGGGGTAAGGATCTGGTACTGGCTCTAAGGCATTTGTGGCATAGTCTATATTTTAGCTGTATGTTTTGGGTCTCACACTGTCCCCCAAATTAGTTCATTAACAAAGCCATCAACCTTGGACTTTATGTTTCTGTGGTTCTGAGCAGAGGTATTGGGAATTGTGTGTCTTTGCTGTGACGCCATAAAGAGAGATGGGGTATATTTCAGAAGAAAATGGGGTGTTATGACCATGGCATATGACTCCTCTGTTCTATTTCCTCAGACCTACACATATCTGTAAATCATGCCCATCCCATTACTTTCCTGTGGTGGAATCCTCATTTTCCTGCAAACTTGAGGGGCCTGGATCTCTCTCTGAGATTTCTGTTATAAGAGAATTGTGAATTACAATTCACGTAACTTAAAATTCACTCTTAATACATGTGAATCTTTTATGCAATTATCATTAATTTCTAAGTCCAGAATATTTTCCTCACCTTAAAAAAGAAACCCTGTAATCTATAAGCAGCCACTCTTCATTTCCCATCTGCACCACCAGGCCATCCCTAATAATATATGGCCCTTCAGAATCTTCTGCCCCAACAGCCCAAATCTGTGAGCCGTAACCCAATTATTAACTGCATTGTCACTGAGATCCCTTGTATCATCTTTGCTCCTGAATAAGCAGGTCTCATCTCCCTTAATGAACTATTTCTCATCTTTGCTTAACATTTGAGCCTCCTTCCCATAGTTGTGGAATTCTTTAGAATATGACTTACTGTGAGAGGCAGGTATCATCTCTTTATTACAGCTGAAAGTAACTAAGTATGTTTTTTTCCAAGACTCCCTTGCAGCTGGACCTCATGGTATAAGCTAGGCTTAACCAATGACTTTGAATCTGGAGCTAGTAATCCTCTGGAGCTAGTGGAGTCTCTTTGCTGCTGGCTTTTGTCCTCTTAGAAGTACCATCCAAGGCCTATGGATGACTGGTGGCAGGAGCTTGTCAGAGATCCATGCTCAGTGTCACCAGTGTCCTCATTGGGTGGGTCCTGATTCTGACTGGAGTCTGGGCTCTTTCAAGACTTCCTTGTTCTTGGCCACTGTTTAAGCCAGGTTTTCTAGCCTTCCCAGCTACTGTGTGAGCCAGATACTCTCTTTAAACTAGATTCTCTTTGATCTAAAATCACCTGGAGTTGATTTCCATACTTGTAAGCGAGAACCCTGTCTCCATTTGAAAGTATTGTTTTATATGAATAGAGTCAAAACCAGGAAAGGTTCTTGGGGGTTTTGCCCCCAGAACACCACAGTTTAGAGAGTTCCCGTTTTAACAGTGAACTTCCCTTAGGGTTCTTTCTTGTTTCTGCTGTGGTGCCATGGTGAGCTGGACTCTTTTCTGGGACCACCCACTGGGAAGCAAGCAAAAGTAGGGATGGAGACTTCAGGTCAAAGGAACTGAGCATCCATTCCAAGGGCCCTCTGCAGGGTAGGCAGCAAAGTCCCTTATCACTCACTCTTGTTTAGCAACTGATTTTCAGACTTTCTGCTGGTCCTCTATTCCTGGCTGAATTGTCTCCCCCCCCAAAGGATGTGTTGAAGTGAAATCAGGTCAAAAGATGGGCAGAAGCCATCGTCCAACAAGCCACATTTAAAATGTAGCTTCTGCTACCCAGGTTCCTTCAGGTTCGTGCCACCCACACGTAGCAGTTGCCAGACAAATGAAGTCTAGCAACAGGGTTTATTAACAAGGGTATTCGACAAGGAAAACAAAAAGTCCTCAAAGCCACAAGTGGCCAGTTATCTTACCCCAATCACCATCTAGTCCAAAAGTCCCAAACACATGTCCAAGATGGTGCCCCTTTGCCCCTCCAAACCTGAGAGGTAGGCATTGCAAAGTCCGGTCTTTCTCCAGCGTCTTCTCTTTGCTTCTTCTCCAGTATTCCTAGCTGCCCTGTGTCTCCAAGGCTGTGTAAACTGCTTCAACAAAATGCTGATCCCAAATCAGCTTTCCAAATATGCCACCTTGTTGTGGCTCCATGCACTTTCTTTACCAGGCCTGGTGGCATCTGGCCACATTCACCAGGCCTGCCCTCAGTAGCCCCTGGTCAACCCTGACCTGCCTTTCTGGCATCTGACTCCACAGCGGCTACTTCTCTGCTGGCCACTCTCCCACCATGGTTCCTTGCCACCACAGCTCACTCACTCTTCCAGGGGTCTTCTACCCATCCTGGTCACTTTGGGCTACTCTACCCATCCGCCTTTCTTGTCTCTCCTCTTCCCAAAAGTCTGTCTCTCTAGTCTGTGCTCCTTTCCTTTTTATCTCCCCCCCAAAAAAACAAAGGCTCTGATTTCCCTCTACACACCCTCTAGGTGATACATTTTATCTGCCATTCCACACCCAGAATTTGCAACAAAGTGAAAGTACCCTTCCTGTTTAGCCCTCTTTCACCTCTGTGTTTTTCAGACACAGCTAAATGGCATTAGTGCCTAAATTTTAACACTGCCCATATTTGGATAGGGGCTTCAGATGTACTATCCCTTGGTACCTTCTTCCGGAATAGGGTCAGTGTAATTGTAATTACTCAAGATGAGGTCATATAGTAGCAGGGTGGGTCATCTGTGTAGCATGACTGGTGTTCTCAGAAGAAACTGAGAGGACAAGCAGAAATAGACAGCACGGGGAATAAGTTCATGGGATAAGGAGATGGGAGGGACACACCATAAGTCAAGGATTCTGATGATTTCCAGCTATCCCCACAAGCTATGAACCACAAGGAAGAATTTTAGCCCTTAGAAATGTGAAAGAAGAATTTTTGTTAAATCACCAGTTTGGGATACTTTGTTATAGCAGCTATAGAGAATAAAATATCTTTGTACCTAAATCTTTGGCAATAAATCTATTTAAGACTTCAAGCTTATTATCAAGGGAACGCAACAATCTGGAAACAACAAATGAAGGTGTGGAGATAAAAGAACCCTCACACTGGTGGTGGGAATATAGACTGGTCCAGTCCAGCCCCTATAGAAAACAGGATGGAGATTAAAATATTATTAAATATTGAAAATATGCTCATTTGATTCAGTAATCTCTCTTTTTAGTATCAATCCAGAGAATGCAAAAACAAAAAGAATGTATCTTAACATAGTAAAAACCATATATATGACAAATGCACAGCTAACATTATTCTCAATGGTGCAAAACTAAAAGCTTTCCCATTAAGATCTGGAAAAACACCAAGATGTCCACTCTCACCACTGCTTTTCAGTATAATAGTAAGTCCTAGCTAGAGCAGTTAGGTAAAGAAAGACATAAAGGAAATCTAAATAGTGAAAGAAGTAAAGCTATCATATATGTAGAGAAAAGCCTAAAATAATTCATGGGCAAATTTATTAAAACAATAAACCAGATCAGTTAACTAGAAGGTTACAAAGTCAATGCACAAAATTGGTAGCCTATCATATTCAGGTAATCATCCCAAATAAGAAATTAATAAACCCATCCCATTTACAGTTGTGCCCCCCTGCAAATGAAATAGCTGGGGATAAATCTAACCAGGGAGTAAAGGACTTATACAAAGAAAATTATAAAAGTTATAACAGAAATAGAGGAAGACACAAGAAATGGAAAAACATTCCCTTTTCATGGATTAGAAGAATCGAAATTATCAAAATGGTCATTCTACCCAAAGCAACTTACAGGTTTAATGCAATTCCAAAAGAAATCTCAATGACATTCTTAAAAGAAGTGAAACAAATATTGCTGAGATTCATCTGGAATCACAAGTAGCTAAAGTCCTTCCAACTTAAAGGGTGAGAATGGAAGTATTACAATGCCAGACTTCAAACTATACTGCCGAGTCATAATAGTTAAAATAGCATGTTACTGGAGCAAAAGCAGGTACTTAGCCCAATGGAATGGAATTGAAACCCAGAAATAAAACCACACATATATGGTCAACTAGTCTATGATAGTGGAGCTAAGAACATACACTGAATAAAGGAAAGTCTCTTCAATAAATGGTGCTAGGAAAATTGGACTGCATTAGACTACTGTCTCACATCTTTAAAAAAATCAACTCAAAATAAATAAAAACCTTGGATATAAGACCTGAAACTATAAAATATATAGAAGAAACATAGGTGAAACACACCATGACATAAATTTCAGAAACATCTGTGAGGACTTGTTTCTACAAACAAGGAAAACAAAGGGGAATATAAATAGATAGGTCTACAAAAAAACTAAAAAAAAAAAAAACTGTACAGCAAAAGAGACAATAACCAATATGAGGAAAATACCTATAGACTGGGAGAAAATATTTGCACTCCACACAACTAATAAAGAACTAGTATCAAAGATCTACAAAGAGTTTACACAATTCAACAAAAGCAAAGCAAACAACCCAAACAAAAAAATGGGCAGAAGAACTAAAGAAACACTTCTCCAAGGAAGGAATGCAAATGCCCAATAGGAATAGGAAAAAAATTTTCAATATCATATTAGGGAAATGCAAATAAAAATCACAATGAGATACCACCTCATGCCAGTGAGAATGACCCATGTTCAAAAAAACCATACACGACAGATGCTGGCTATTATGTGGATCCCTCTTACACTGCTGGTGGGAATACAGAATGGTCCGGCCACAATGGAGAGCTGAGTGGAGAGGTCACTAAAAGCACTAAAAATGCATCTACCATATGACTCAGTGATTCCACTCCTAGTGGAATCTACCTGATGGACACAAAAACACTAACCTGAAAGGAAACCTACTACACACCAATGTTTATTGCAGCTCTGTTCACAACAGCTAAGATATAGAAACAGCCTTAATGCCCCAAACAGATGAATGGCTCAAGAAGAGATGAAATATATACACAATGGAATACTATCCACCAATTAAAAAGGTAAGCTTGTGCCATTTATGGCAATATAGTTTGAACTGGAAGGGGTTGTGCTAAGTGAAATAAGTCAGAAGGAAAAAGGTAAATATTGGATGGTTTTATTCATATGCAGAGATAGAGAAACCAAACAAAGGGTCAGGAGAAAGATAAAACTGGTAAGGTGACCATATGTCTGGGGTACACAACCGGAGAAGAAGAGGTAGAATCACAACAGAGGAGGGAGGAGCACAGGGGTGGATTACGGGTGCTATGGTGGTCAGAGAGCTATGGGGATCATACTATGGGGAGAAATCAAATGCTGTCCAAAAATTAACAAAGATGTAAGAAAATAAATATAAAAATAATAAAAATGAGCACCGAAACACTGACTCAAAAGGATATATGCACTCATATGTTCACTGGAATACTATTTATGGTAGCCATGATGTGAAAACAATATAAGTGCCTAACAACAGTTGAGTGGATTAAGAAAATGTGGTACATCTGCAGGATGAAATACTATTCAGCAGAAAAAAGGAAAGAACTAAAAAGATAAAATCTTGCCATCTGCCACAATATGGATGGAGCTAGAGAGGGTTCTGCCAAGTGAAATTAGTCAGATGGGAAAGGCAAATACTGGATGATTTCACTTCTATGTGGAATATAGAGAAACAAAACAAAGGAACTGACAAAGTGAAACCAAAACAAACCCTAAGAATACAACTGCAGAATTGAGGCTACTAGAGGGGGAGGGGAGAGAGGGGAGAGAACAAAGAGGGGCAGGATTCACTGGTCCAGGGTGAAGTAATGTGGGTGCTTTGTTGGTCATTATAGTGTGATAATGTACATATGGAGAGATGTGAACCTGTTCCCCTAAATCATACGGTGCTGCACACCACAGTTAGCTTGACTTAAAAGGTGAATTTAATTCCTTGGACCTGTAAAGTCAGCTAACTAATATGATCATTTATTGTTGTATTTTGAAATCCAATAATAGAAAAACGACTCAATATGGATTGACATGTTCATAGCAAAATGTTTTTTGCTTTATGGAGAGTTTATAACCTGAATCATGTAATTGAGGTGCGATACAAAACTATATAATGTTACACAGGGATTTGAACATGTACCTATAAATATTGGAGATAACTCTACCAAAAAAATTTAAAAAAAGAAACAGAGAGGAACAGATCTGAGCATGTGCCCAACTCCCAGCCTACCAGCACACGCGTTGGGATAAGCCCTTTAGTTTTTTGGGGTCTCTGTGTCCTCATCTCTAAGTGGGAGATGAGCAGACCCCCTCACAGACTGTTCAGCATTTCAAGGGAAGCCTGGCACCTCAATGGTAACTATTAATATTCAACAACTGCTGGTTGTCAGTGGCGACCCCCAGCACCCCTCCTATGGAGGGGGATCTGCCTTCAGCCTACTCTTAGCAGATCAATCCTCAGATTATTCAGACAATGCATTTTCTCTTCAAAGGAGAGGCAGCTCCATGCCGGCTTCCTGCCTCGCTTCCCAGCTTCTTTCTTTAGTATCTTTTGCTTTTTTGCATTTCTTCGTTTATGGTGCAGGGAGACGAAGACTACTTTTCAAGAGGAGTGTTTGATATCACGTGGGACTATAGGAGCCACTACCCAAGGACACCACCCCCTCACTGCTAGCCAGGATGAGTTCTGGGGATGCAAACACTGTGCAGAACAGCAGGTGGAGTATCTGGCCCCCCCAATCTCAGGAAGGCACAGCACTGCTGGTGGGTTTAATATCCGCTCAGCTCGGCTTTATCTCTACCCAAGATGGCTGTGCTGATAATAGTGCAATAAAGCTGGACTTCGATGGGTGATGGGGCTGGGGTTGGGACTGGGGCTGCCTGCCCTGCTGGCCCAGGAGCTACTGCCAAGCTCTTCGGAGGACATGGCAGTAACTCCAGTAAGGAGTTCCTTCTAACTCCACGGACTTCATGGCTCCAGGCCCATGGCCACACAGCAAGGCCATCCTGCCCTTGATGTGCAGATGAGATTTAAGAGGTGTAGAGACCTCTCATGTATATCGCATGGCAGCTCTGGGGGGTTTTAGGGCAGGTTCCCTGGAATCCAAGTTTCCTGTGCATGTGACTAATTCAGGAAGAACACGCAGGGTCAGGCAGCAGGGGAGAGGCTGAGGGAACAGGTGTCTTTCAAAGGTGCTGTTTGCAGTCCAGCGCCGTGGAGGAGAGTAGCCCCTGTGCCTGAAGGTCACTGGCCTGGTTGCTGTAGGGTCCCCAACCTTCCGAAGCCCTGTACCCTGCTCCCACCAGCTGCGGATTCAGGGCTCAGGTGGGAAAAATCAGTGATTCCTTGCATCACAAAGGAAGCTTCAGAACACACACAAATGATAAAGTTGGTCCCCGAAATCTGGGTGGAAGCCAATATTATCTGCTACAAGGAACAGTTAAAGTGCCCACTGAGCACTGGAGAGGGCAACAACTCCTTAGAGAGTTGTGCAGCCATGTCAGGGGCTTCTAAAACCCCTGTTCTTCCCACAACCCAGTGATGGTGCATGGTGCATGTTAGGAAGCCAGCAACTGGGAGTATCATGTTTTCTTTATTTTTATTTTTATTTTTTTGCTGTGTCTCTGAGATCCTCCAGTCCCAAACTTTATGGATTTGCTGCAAGAGGGAGAAGAGCCTGGTTAACACTTCCTTCTCAAAAAACTGCCTCTTGTCACCAAAGAAAAATATTTAAATTCCCGTTTTCTATGCTCAGAAAAGCAATGAGAGGCAAGGAGACAAGAGGCAAGGAGTGATCCACCCCTCACATACACATGGAAGACTCTCCCCAGAAGTGCCACCAGCCATAGTCAGACCCTACTGACACCAATCAGACAGAGAAAGGCTCATCACTGGTGATAAAAGGGAAGCTGGAGTGACCTTGACTGGGCACAGAGACCACAAGGAAGGTCAAACTGTACTTTTTTAAATTTAATTTATTTATTTATATATATTTCACATCATTTCAGTCCCTGGGGGTCACCCACCACCTCCCCTTCCCACTCACTCCAGCTGGTCCCCATTCTCCCCTTGTGCAGTTTCATTTGGTTGACCATATATTAGTGAAAATATTTGGTTTCTGTCCCTTTCTATCTGGCTCGTTTCTGCTAGAATGATTTCTTCTAGGTACATCCAGGTTTCCATAAATTCATCAAATTTGTCATTTTTAATTGATGAGTAATATTCCATTG
>PVHY01007302.1:35473-68469 GCA_004024945.1 Uropsilus gracilis
GGTTGGACTAGTTTACATTCCCACCAACAGTGTAGTAGTGTTCCTTTCTCTCCACATCCTCGCCAGCAATTCTTGTTGTCTGTTCTTTGGATGTGGGCTATTCTTACTGGTGTAAGGTGGTATCTCATTGTTGTTTTGATTTGCATTTCTCTTATTACTAGCGAAGTTGAGCAGTTTTTCATGTGCCTGTTGGCCATTTATATTTCCTCTTTGGAAAAGTGTCTTTTTAGTTCTTCTCCCCATTTTTTGATTAAACTGTACTTAACGGTGGTCACATTTAGTTTTTTGATTTCACCACTGCTTGTACAGGGGCAGATTCAGGTTGAAAATTAACAGGGTAGTATACGTATGTGTGCGTCCTTCTGATGTGCATATCAGATTCAAGAAAAGCTTTACTCAGAAGGTAAAAGAAACATAATAAAGAAGAGTGAAAGGGAGAAAACAGAATCAGGCATAATCCCATTCACATGAAAATCACTATTTTTAATGTCCCACTGCATATTTTCAAAATCTGTCTGCATGTATTTGCACACTCACACATATGCACATATATACATGTGATGGAATTGCTGGCTGTGTAGGAGCTAATTATCCTAATCTTGAGAGCAAGACTGTTTTGTTGCTTTCAGTACCAACAGCAACAGTGGCACTAATAGGCAGCCTGATGTTGGTATCTGTTTTCTGAGGAGTGCAGGGAAGCGGTGGGTTTGAGGGAGGTCTGGGGGTGTCCTCGTGGATCCTGGTGGAAGCAACTCTGTGGATACATTCGCCCTTTTTTATTTAAAGAGTGTGCCCGCTTGTCTTCCTAGCCCAGACTGGAGACTTGGCTGACACCACACGCAGTTCACATACTCTCCATCCCAGCTGTTTGCTTTCCTTGAGACTAAATGCAGATTCAGAATGAGCACAGGGAGCAGTGATAAATAAGATGAAGTTTTCACCTCAAGGGCTTGGAGTTGGCCAGTGTGTCTGGTAGGAACCGCATTTCCCTTCCCAGGGAAGTTCAGGGACCAGTCCTACTGGCAAGGTGATTTTGAGACCTGGGGCGGTAACACCACCGGGAGCTGAGGAGTCTGCAGGCGTGGGCTCCATGACTGCAGGTGACTTTGAACAATTACTATAGAGCCTAAGCAAAGTGGCTTTCCACCCAGGCATCCAGCTGTGGGCTGGTGGCGGATGCTGTCACAAATCTATCTACCTGGAGGTCACAAGTCTCTTGCGAGAGTACCCACCATAGGGCGAGAGGGGGCAAGGTTAGGCCCAGTGAGGTCTCAGTCTCTGAGCGGCAGACACTCCTGGCTATCAGGCAGGCCGGTGCCCGGGGACTGTGCCTATTTGTGAAGCCAAAAAGGGTGGGCTTCACCAGGTGCTGGGTACCCAAGCCAAAGAACACCCTTCTGCTATTTCACAGTAGACCTCATGGCAGGCAGCCTTGCATGACAAGGAGGATGGTGAATGGTGGTGCCCACTCATGTGGGGTTCCTGAAGGTGACCCTGATAGGAATGGCATCATCTCATTATGTGACCGTGCCAGGCAAAGCAGGTTGGAGCAGATGCTGGAGATGCCATGTGGATGCTGCCTTGCTGACTCATTGCCAGTCCAAGGTATCCTTGGGCAGCCCCAGATTCTGGGAGTTGAAACTGGACTGGGGCATCCACTCTGCTAGATTGTACAGGGCATGCCCTTGCCTTTTCTGTTAGTTGGGTGTGGGGGTGTCACTTCTGTACAACACTTTTCTCTCGCTCGTGGGTGTAAACTGTGGATTGGGTGACCTGGGCTGGCTACGAAGGAAGATTTCATGCCAAGAGAAAGAGCAGAGGGACAGTGTTCTCAAACCTGCCTAGTTATAACCACTCCCTCAGGCACTTGGAGGGGTAAAGAGATTCCCTGGCCCTGGAGTAGCCCTCTCAAGCCTCCGTGGGAGCAGGAATCTCCTGGGAACTTTCCTAAATGCAGATTCTGACCTGGCAGGTCTGGGCTGAAGACCTTGCATTTCTAATAGGCACTGAGGCAGCGTACCTGGGCCAGAAAGACCCCAGATGTGCTCCTTGGAAGGCGGGGACTCTGGATTTTAAAGCCCATGGGTTATTTTGAGGAGACACATTCAGAAACCCTCTAATAGGCCACCTTGAACAAAGACTTTAAATAGGAACTTCCAAGAGTGTGTTTGTAAGTTTGCCTTGCTTGCCACGTGTTTTGAGAGTGTCCACTTTGTCCCGGTCAGGGCTGGAAGAGGCTGGGGACAGTGTCTGGCATATGTCTGGGCGTTGTACAGGCATTAATCTACTTTGGGCAGATTTACCTTCCAGTGAATGAAACCTACCAAGTAGGTGGGGCGGGGATGTGGAGAGCTTGTGTTCTGGCTTTTGAGATGCTCCCAGACATGAAGTGTGTCTGTATACACGATTGAAGTGTCCATGGGGGTGGCTCCAGACACCTCCAGATGAGGACTGCCTTCCTCAGGTGTGGCTGTGGGGAGAGTGACAGATCCAGAGGGACCTGGTGACCTGGAGGTATCCAAGCTTTCTAAGCCCCTCCCAGTCCTGGTTTGAACCCTTGCAGATCCTACTTTTATCCCCCCCAGCTCAGTGTTTTCCAAAGCTGGCCTCTCTAGCCTTGGATCATCACAGAACCCCGTAGGGAGCATTGGGTATAAATGTGGGGCAGCAAAGGGCAGGCAAGGAAGGCAGTATAGGCGGGGAGCCCTGAGGCTTCACGGAGGGCACTTGCTTGCCTCAAATTGAGGTTTCTGTGCAAATAAAGGTCACTGCTCCTAGACCTCTCATCCAGAACGTTCTGCCTTTGTAGTCCCAGCTGCCCTCCGATCGCCCTTTCACCGTCCACCCTCTCATCTGCTCTTGAGCCTGTAGCACCCAGCTCTGCGTGCCTGTCTGAGTGCAGCCTTTGCAACACCCGCGCTCTGCTGCCTTTTATCTGCATTGTGTGTGCTGACCCTCACACTCATCTCCTCGGTTGCTGTTATCTCAGTCTGTTGAAAATATTCTCTGCACACCTACCTCCTTTGTATACTGACAGCCTTTGCGGGGCGGGGATGATGTCACCCTCTTCTGCTTCTGGGCGTGGAGTGTGCCTGGCCCCAAGTAATTACTGGTTAAATGCTTGCAGAAGGGGCACCACCTAGTTAATGGTTCCCCGATGAAGCAGCACACCTTCTTCCCTGCAAATCCTCAGATGCAGTCAGTACTCTTATTAATTTGAGATTTCATAAAAGATTATTAATCTCCGTGTGCATCTCCCGGAAATTGCTGGGCTTGGCAAGAGTCGGTAAACACGCTCATGCAACAGCCTCCTTCCTTGCTTCCTGACCTCATAGATGGCGACGTGCACTTTTTTTTCCCTCCTGGAGACACTAGACATCCACATCCCCCCCTGCATCCCTAACATAGGATTCAGATAACCCACCCCAAGGTTCTGAGTTAGTGAACAGCCTAAAGCTCCTGTTTGCTGAAGGATCTGATAGCACCAGCAGGGTTTTGAGAGCGCGGGTGATACTGGCACCAGTTCTTCCCTGGAGCTCTGGGACTTGCTGGGACAGGCCCCATCCCTGATCCCCAAGGGTGCCACTGAGCTGGAACCTACTCTGTGAAGCTCGGCCTCTCCTCTGCTGCCTTTGCTACTTTTTGGGGGCAATTCAGAAAGTTCTGCAGGCACAGAAGCCGGAAGAACCCATGAGAGTCAGTGACCAGCCTTAAATCATTTTGCATCTGAATTGAGAACTTCAAGTTTTGGGGCTTCTAATTGGTGGGGATTCTGTCTTGAGTATCTTGGGAGATGTAGTTAATTATACCTGCTTTAAAGATACTCATTAACTTGGTGGACCCCTATGCAGCCCACCCCATGTTCCAGGGAACTGTCTTTCAAACACAGGCCCTTGGTGGGCATGGAGGCACTTTGCCCCACAAGAGAGAACCCATTGTGTTCCGGATTTTCAAGCAGGCCCAACCTGGGAAGGGGAGGAAGGATAAGATGGAGTGTAAGTCTTCGGGACTGCCAGATGCACAGCTGCTCTTAATTGTGCTATTGAGTCAGTGGATACAGATCAGAAAGGCAATCTGATGGATTAAATTGACCCCATAATCCAGATTAAGTGCAAAGACCAGTTATCTAGGTAGGCAGAGCAGGGCATGGAAGGAATAGTTTATATTAGTTACAAGTGTGTGCAAAGGATGGGAAGGGGGGCGTGGAGCACAGCCCAGAGTAGTAATATATGTAGATGCATCAGAGGGGGATCAAACAGACCTGGTTTAAAACACCCAGTGGATATATTCTTGAAAGGAACTTTGTCTTGTGAGTTGCTCCTGCCAGGATGACTTTCCATGAGTGGAAGTTTACTCTGACCTCCCGTAGACCAGACTTGAAGTTGGGGGAGTTGAAGAAAGGATCAGAAGTAACTCCCCTATCTTATGAACCCCATAAAGTGTGGTGGAATATCAACCTTGTGATAGTGATCATGTTTATCCTGATGCTCTAACTGCTGCGGCGGGCCATGTTTGGCACTTACCCCTTCTCCAGGTAGTATTGGGATGATGTTGATGACAGGAGCAGCCACCCTTTGTTAAACATCTACTATATAATTTCTTTCTGTCTCCTGACAACCTGTGATGTAGCAGTCGTGGTCTTTATATTACAGGAGAGGCTTCTAAGGCTCACAGGTGTTCATTGCCTTGTCACATGTCTGGCTGTGCAGGTATGTGAGTCACGTCTGGGTGTTTGGGTGCCTCCTAGGACACCTGAAAGCTTGACTGATGCTGGCAAGTGGTGCAATCTCTCCATGCCTGGGTGTTTCTGTTTGTAAAATGAGACTTGTGAAAATGCTATCTGCGAAGTCATCAGCAGCTGTGAACTGCTGCTGTTGCTGATCTTGTCCTCTCCCCTTCTTCCTCTGACTGTGATTGTTTTTGCTGCTGTTATTGTTATTATGAATGGCCACAAAGGTGGGGTCACATGCAGGCCTCTCCGACGACCAACACTGTCCCTGCTTTGGTATTATATGGTCTTAGGGGAACAGGGCCTCATAGGCTGTCAGGTGAGGCCGCTTCCTTCTTTATCCCTTTGTCTCCTGTGTCTCTGCCACTTCAGATGTCCAGAATAGAATCGTGCTCTGGGAATGCTGCTGCCCAGTCTTGGCAGCCAGTTGCCAATTCTTTTTCTGGCCAGCAACAAAGAGACCATGTACCAGGTGAAATTGAACCTGATGTGTCAACGTTGCTGCCATGCAACTGCCGAAGAAAGAACGCTGGTGTGTAGCCAGGCAGTTATGTGCCTCCTTCCTCACCTGGTGCTCTGCCTCTGAAGGGTCCAGCACTCGCCTGTCTTCCTCTCTAGCAAAAGGCACAGCATGTTTTGAAGCCAGGGCATAGTGGTCATTAACCATCTGTTCTGGGCTTCCGGGGGAGGCAGTGGGCTTCTTGGCTGTGTCTCATTAAAACAGCTAGAGTGACCCAAATATAGCCCAGCTGTGTCAGGTGAGGGCTCCCTGGTCTGAGACGGCAGATGAAGCCCACTCTGGTCATGTGCATGAGAGAGGAGGACAACCTGAACAACTCTAGAGGTGGCACAAGGACCTCTGTGGTGAACGTGCAGCCAAGGACCCACAGAAGTGCCAGGTGAACACTGCCTTGCTCCGCACTGTGGGGGAGCTTGCTGTGCACTTTCCTTGTGAGCTCCAGCTCTTTCCCGCTCCTCTGTGAGCACAGCTGGCAGCTGGCACCTTGCCCACCTGTGTGCTTGCGCCTAGAGTTGCCTCATGGGGATTTCTCTGACTCTCTTCTCCATCAAAATACCAAAGAAGCATCGTTCACTGGCCTGATATGGGCCAGATCTGCACCCTGATAAAAGTGGTGGAAATGCAAACAAATATTAAGAAAAATCAATAGAAATCCTCAGCAGGAACATGGAAATGCTTAATAAACCGATGAAGAAAGGAATTGTACAGACTTATGGACCCAGTGGGATGACAACTCTTTAAATTCATGTGTATCATTAAAATGAGAAGAGGCCACAGTGAAATGTATTAAATGGCTTGTACTTGGGGAAGCTGAGTATACTTTGTGGCTGTGGCAAACATGAATAATAATAATTGGCATCGTGAGCCAATTATTAGGACTTAGTGTGCAAGGCCACTGTGGGTGGGGCTCTTTGTATTTGTAAGTAACAGGAACTGAGGTGGTGAATTGTCTGGTCCCTGCTAGGCACTGCTGGGCAGACTATGGCTCTCACTCTTGGCTGCTCTACGTGTGTCTCAGAGCGTCACATTGGCCAGTGAAAGAGAACTTTACAATCAGCTCTGGATGTGGGAGGACTCTTCACAGTGGATGAGCAGGAGTCCTGAGGTCATGTGCACTGAAGGGAAATAAGGAGTGGAGGTTTCCTCTGGTGAGAATACAGGAGGAGTGTGAAGGTTTTCGTTGTCTCTGTGCTTGGGGCACGGCCACCCTTCCTACAGCATACCTTGTGGAAGAAACCCACTGCAAACTGTCACTAACCTTGACTGGGCCAAGTACTTAAAGTGATGCCAAACAGCCCTGGGGATGTTTCAGCATCCTGTGTTGCAGATGATTCGGTATGAAGGGAGCACTCCGGCCTCATGATTGCCAGAGTTTGAGAAACCAGCTTACCTAAGGCATCTGATTGGAGGTGCTGCGCCAGTCTAAAAGCGCTCTGTGGTCCTAAACACGACCCACTTCTAAGTAGAGCTTTTATGACCAAATACTGGTTCAGTGAATGAGCATGGACACATGTGGGAGTCTCCTGGTCTTGGGCTTTGCGTCATTTCTAAAGTGGAAGCTGCTGTGACACATGTCAGACACATACTGCAGAGAATTGTAATTTTCAAAAGCTAAGAAGGGACAGAACAGCCAGTTCTTAGTCTGTAGTCATTGTTGCTTCTGCAGAGGGTGGGTGATGTGCAAAGGGCAGAACATCCCCGGTAAAGGGGACTCAGGAGGCGCGGGCACCTGTGGGAGCTGGGGCTGGCCCCTGCCCCCTGGGCAGGGAAGTCCTGCTAGTCAAAGATGAGGACTGGGGAACTCATGATGCTAATGATGTGTAAATGCGTTTTCAGCTATTTTATTAAGCTGGCCTTTCCAGGTTCATTATCATTAATCTTTATTCTTGGGATATGTTCCTCCAGAGATTCTGCAAATAGCTCTCCTATTCAGGTGAAATTTATAGCAAGTTGGATGAAGGGGAGGCACCAGTGAACACAAGTCTATACTCCTCATAGGACCATTTGGCTTGGGGTGGTCGGGATCTTCGTCTGTAGGCCCAGGCAGCTGTTCAGTAGAGCTCATTAGCCACATTGCTATGAATTAAGGGGATGGGAGTGTCTGTGTGCTGGAGAGTGGAAAGGGTGGTACAGACTCCCTGAGATCCATTCTCTTTGGGTCCAGTAAGTTCTACCTTTGCTGCTGCCCCCATATCTGTCACCAACAAAAGGTTTCCGTTTCCTTGGGGTGCAAAGGCACTGGTCCCTGCAGAGTCCCCCACTCAGTGGGGTAGAAAGGTGCTCTTCCTTGAGAGCATCCACCAAGTCTTGGCACTGGTAACTGTGTCATCTGCACCTGCCACATCTCAGATGGGGCCTGTCATTTCTGGCAGGACAGAAGGAAGGAAGTGGCTTTACCATGCAGCCATGCATCTGCTGATGAGCTCTGGGTGGGCTGAGGGGCTGTGGGGGATGACAGCTTTGGGTATGGGAGTCAGAGGTACATTTTAAAACAATGGCTCATCTCTCCCTCCTGAAAACCTTTTTTTGCGAGGGTATGAAGGGGTCTCATCAGAGTATGAACCCCAAATAAGATCACAAACAGCAGTTCCATGGGTATGACCAATCTAACACAAACGTACATACCTGGTTCCTGAGACTCACCTAACCCCAGGCACAGGTTAAATCCTCACCTGTGAAAACAAGGGTTTGACTAGATCATCTGTATGGTCCTCTCCTTCAGTAATGGGTCTCCTTGCACTTTGGATTCTAACAAGATGGTGTTCATGTTAGAAACTGTCAGCTGATGCTGAAGCTGTCCCTGAGTGGATGGTCTTCACAGTGACTAGATCTCGAGAGTCTTTGGTGGAGCCTCGTTACGGCAACGCTTGAAAGGGAAGTAACTGTCTTAAGACCTGGCCTGAATTACCTATTTTACTGGCTGTGTCTGAGGCCCATCAAGAGTGGCCCTGGGGAATCATACTACCCGGGGTTCTAAAAACAGTTCAAAAATCTAGAGCTGCAATAAGCAAATGCAACCTGTGATTCTCGACGGGTTCCTGGACTGAGAAAAAATAACTGTAAAGGACATTATTGTGACCATGGGGGAAATTTGAGTATGCTTGCATGTTAGATGATATTGTGTTAGCCTTAGATTTCTTAAGTATGAGATTGGTGTTATGGTTATGGATATTTATGTATATACACACAGAGGCAGCAAGTGAAAATATGAAGATTTGGGGAGAGTGGGTGAAGCTTATATGGGTACTCATTGCAATGCTTTTTGTTTTTATTTTTGACTGGAAGTTCATAGCTTCTTAAAATCAACAGTGTGGGAAAGTGGTTTCGTCTTCGAGTCAGATGTGTGCTGTCACGTGGGTCCTCCCTCCCAGTCCCCCTTCTCTCCTTGGCTCCCTGTGCACGTTGAGCACCACACAGGTCCACTTTCCTTTACGCTCTACTCCGCATCTGTTTGGTTCCCTCTGGAGACACAGGCAGCACCCTCTTTGGAATCTAGGCCGCAGTAGGCGTGGTGATGTGGGGAGCTCAGGACTGCCCCCAGAGCTCACATCTAGGTATGTCTTGGCCACTCTCATCAGCCCCCCGCTGGTGAGTCACAGTGGTGGCAGCCAAAGCTAATGTTGGTGGGCTTCACCCAGTGCAGGCCCTTTATCTGCACCAGCACAGCCTAGTCTCAGGAGCCGACCTTGGCCAGCTCTCTTATCACTCTCTTTCACAGCCAGGGCCCTGGAGCTTGAGCTGCTTACAAATAGCAGAGCCAGGGCTTGAAGAACCCAGGACTGATGACTCCCAAGCCTTCCTCCTTAACCGCCCTTGAGTGGATTTCAGCCTGGAGTTGCATTGCCAGGACCTGGAGGGCATTTTCAAAATAGACCCATGTGGGTACCTCTCCTGGGAATCCTGAGCTGGGCAGTGGAGTGAGGCGTCTGCCGCATAGATAGGCCTGTTTGGCTGCAGCCTCCACTCTCTCGCTAAGCCTTAGGGAGTTCTGCCTGTGATGGGCACTGTCTCTCTGCTCATCCTCATTTGGAGAGCAAACACCTTTAACCAGAGAGGCTTGCCTTGGCCCTTCCTTTCTGCTCGGACCACTGCTGGGATGACTGTGGCAGCCTTGCAGGATGCAAGCTGGGGCCTGGGGTGTCGTTGAACTGATAACTTGGCGGGCACCATTCCCTCCTTTCAGCTTGCTGTGGAGTAGTAGGAATTTAGGTCTGGACCCCTGTATCGGGGGACTTGTTCCTTCTGACAAGAGTCCTCTGGGGAAGAAAGGACTGAGGTGCACAGAGGTGGAACAGGCTTCAGCTGTATCCACAATGTTTCATTTCTTGCTTTGGGGATGAAACTCAAGGGAATAAGGGTGAGTGAAAACGCCAGTCCCCAAAGACTGCATACTGTGCCAATCCATTGGACAGCCTTCGTGGCAGGATGGAATCATAGGAACAGAGGATGGATTAGTGGGTGGGTGCCCAGTGGTCTGGCGGTTCAGGCAGAGGTGCTCCACAGCCTACCAGGAGGAGCCCTGGAGGGGATGGAAATGTTTCTAGACTGCATGTCAGTTTCTCAATGGTGATATTATTGTGCTGTGGATGAGAGAGGTGCTGCCTCTGCCATATGGAGGACTGGGCAGAGGGCACAGGCTACAGTGTTGCTTGAGTCCTGACTTGTTCCAAAATAGAGAGCTTGATTTTAAAAAGGGAGGCTGTAAAGCAGACGTGGCACAACATGAACATCTATTCTCCTGGGTCTTGGGCACACGGAAATCTGTTATACTGATTGTGTGCTTTTCATTATTTTCTGAGTCTGAAATATGACTAAAACCCTCTGGAGTTACCTAGTCAAACATCGAAATAGGTACTCTTGCCCAGGACCCCACCCTGGCCCCGCAGGCTGGTGTGTGGGTTGTGCAAGGGAATGGGAGGAGATGCTCAGCCCTGCTGCTGACCCAGACTGGCTTCGGGCTTTTGCAGACCTTGTGCAATGCAGGGAGGCAGTCCATTCTCCCTGCGGGGTGGGGCTTCCCTCTTCCCTCATCTCTCCTGTTGACTCTCCTTGGCATTTTAACAAAGTTGGAAAAAGATAGTGTACTGATTGTTGGAGACAGTGACTCCTAGACTAGAAGCACCATCACATGGAAGCCCAGCTTTTCAACAGAATCCTTCGCTTGCTATGTTAGAAGAAAGGAGACAAACATAGCAAAATCTATGAAATAACTAAATCACAACATTTTAATCAACTCAAAGGGACACAGTGAAGACACGTGGGATTAGTTTACATGTGACAGCATGTCTGAAAAGACCAGGTAGACTGGAATATAGTTTAGCAAGTGTGAGAGTCAGGTGTTTTTAAGTGGCATCAGGACTCAGCTGCTGTAGTGGCTCTATTCACACGGGTTCTGAATGACAATCAGAAGATATTCCTTATCTGTGGAGTAATATGGACAGAATCAATCCACCCTAAAAATTCAACTTCATGAAGTATTTCAGCTAATTTCCTTTTTCTCTTCAAGTGCCACGGGGGAACCAGCTGTTCCTCACCTTGGTGGTACATCACAGTTACTCTTGGGCTTTCAGAGATACCCATTATGGATCTAGTTCTTGAATTTCTGATGCCTGGAGCCCTAGAAATCCATTGTTTTGTTCTTTTCTGTTTTTTTTTTTTGTTTGTTTGTTTTGTTAAATATCTCCAGGTGATTCCAACGTGAAAACAGATATGGAAACCTTTAAGCTAGGGTTTATGCTTTTTTTTTTTTTTTTTTTTTTTTTTTTTTTTTTTTTCTGTTTGTTCTCTTGTTGTATTTTGTTTGGGATCCTTTATGTTTGTTTTTTTTTTTTTTTTTTTTTTTTTTTTTTTTACAGATGTACTATAAAGGAGTTTGTTCTAGAATAGATTTAAAAGCATGAGTCTTATTTTTCACTGACATCTATTAACACTATGAGGGATGAGCACAACAGATCAAGGTGAGGTTCATGGGTGACATGGTAGTGGGAGAACCTGAGTATACGATGATATATATATATATATATATATATATATATATGTATATATACATATATATGTGTGTGTGTGTGTATATATATATATATATATATATATATATATACACACATAAGTAATCCAAAAAACAAACAAAAACACTGTGAACATAAAGCCTTCAAAGAAAGAACTGATGCCTGCTGTCTTTCAGGGGGCCAGGTGGAGGTGTTCTTCTCCCCAGGGAGGTTGTAAGACTCCCACACCAGGGAGGGTGTAAGACCCCGCAGCCTTTGATTCCACCCCCTCTGCCATCTCTCTGTACTGTAGGGCATGCTGTGAGCATGCTGAGGTCACCTGAAATGATATCTACAGTTCCTATGTTTGAAGTGGGAAAAATCCGACTTCTTTCAGGGTCCGTTCATCACTACTGCTACAACATTTTCAGGCTGGAATTTTTCAGATTCAGACATCTTCTTTTTGTGTTTGCGAGTTTGCATATTAAAATGTAGACTCCCCATTCTTTGAAATAAATTTTCATCTAGTAAAGTAGGAAGAGGATTTACATTTGAAATGCAATGCCCAGTTACCTGGTGCTACCATGATTTCATGTTTCTTTGATCTGATCCTAAGAAAAGTTAGGTCATTCTGAGGGTCGATGTCACGGACGGTGCTCTTGGTTTTCATTGTCAGCTGATGAAGGAGGCCTGCATACTGGACTGTTGTTGAGTTGTCCAAGGTTGTTCGGATTGGAATGCCTAGTACGAGATTTAATTTTGAGTGAAAACTTTTTTTCTATTATAAAAGTCACTTGCACATTGTAGAAATACTAGAAAATACTGATCCTTGTACAGGTGAAGAAAAAGTAACAGCAGATAATACTCTTTGTAATTTATTTCCTACCCGTCTTTTTGTGTCTACATGATTTGAAAAATCAGTTGTTACACTATAATTAAAAATATGACTTTTTTCCCCTTCATTAAAACAACAGCATGCAAGTTACCTTCATCGGTGCCATTGTCATCAACATTATTTTTAATGGCTGTACACCTTACTAGTTTATGACTGTATCATAATATAATCAACCTATTGTTAAATTCTTAGGCATTATATATACAGATATAAATGCATTCATATATATATATGGAAGTTATTTGATAATTTCAGTACTAAGTACCATATCACTATAATATAAAATGCATCCCTCCCAAGCATCTTCTCTACAGCTAGTGAGCCTTGAAATATTTGTGTGACATGGTGTTGGTTTTCTTTCCTGAAATTAGAACTGGAAAGAGATAGGACTGCACATGCTAGAGAGTAAAACAGAGAGAATTTTCAAAGCATCTTTGTAACTCCTCACACAGTATTTCACAAACCTTTAATTTTATGTTAGAAAAGCCATATATAGCAACAAAGACACTGTAGTTTTGCTGGGTATTCCCTGGTTTGCATTCATTCTTGATGTAAGCATTATTAAATTTGGCTACTTGTGTTAGCTATAATGTTCCATTATAGGAGCTTAAAACAGAACCTATTAATTTAACTGGGAAAATCTAGCCAGACAAATATGCAGGCGTAATTCAATTCCATTCAGATCAGTCCAGCTCAGTTCCAGTCACCCGGCACTCAGTGCTTATTGCGTGATCAGTGCTGTGCTAGGTATGGCACGTGCTCTGCATTTAGTCTGAGATGGCCTTCGTGGTATTTTGAGAAATATCAGTCAGCCAGGGAATTATGAGAGTTGACTTGCAAATGTGCCTTTTATTTAGGGGTACGTATGAAGATGAATTTAGGACAGCTGTCAGACTCCTTAGGTGCCTGAATGAAGGCCAGTCAATAGGGAGTCTCAGGTGACTTTTGGCCGGTCCTTAGAGAATGTAGTCCAGAAACCGTACTCTAAGATGAGCACCTCAAGAGTGTTACAAACTGGGGCTTTTTCTTTTCTTTTTTTGCTTTGTGAAATTCTTTGTGAGCCTCAATTTTGACTTTGAAACAGACCAATTTATTTTTCACTCAAGAAAACTGTTATCTCCAGAACAGGTCTTGTTAAACAATAAGAGGACAATATTTACGAGAAAGCCTATTCAACTGATAAGGTTTTATATAAATCCTTGATCATTTCTAAGTTAGTGTTTGTTGGCTACTTTCTTACTTGATGAAACATTACAAGGCATGTGTCTCTAACAAGCAGGCAACTGGAATGTTGGAAGCACCTAACCTTTTAAGAGCACTTTTTGATGCATAGTTTTATTTTGCATCCTGAATAGTGACTATCTTTAAAGCCTGCATTGCTCAGTGTCAAAATAAGAAATACAACCTGAATAAATTATTTAAAACATGGATGACAAGATTATGAATCAGATGCTCAGACCTATTTAGCTAGTCTATTCATGATCCAAGTCAATAAATAAAACAGCTAGCCTTTCTGAATAATAAGTGCATATTGTGGAAACTCTTGGAGTTTTTGCATCAGCTATAGGGATTTAAAAAAAATCTATCAAATATTTATTGAACTCTTGCTTGGTACTATGTGAGGTAATTAAAAAATAATTTATTAAGAAGTAATGTTAGCAAATGGTATAAAATTCTTTCACTTCCCAATCTGAGAGAGAACCACTGTGACCAGTTTTTGGGCATCCTACCAGAGATACTGTCTGCTCAAGCCTATCTGTGTCTTTAATATCTGTATTCTTTGCCATCCTTCATTCTCTACTTTTTTTTTCTTCAATTCAGTACAGTTGGGAGAATTTCAGTACACAAAAGGCTAGGTCATTCATGTTTAGGGATGCTTTGTAATATACAAAACTGACATAGCCTCCTGGCCAGCACTTGGGCTGCTCCTAGTCTCCAAGTTTTATAAATAAGGATACAGACTATGTACTTGTGTTTGCCATTTGTATGTGTAGGATAAATTCCTAAAATGGAACTCCTAGACAAAGAATCTGAATTTGATATTGCAGAATTAATAGCACTACTTTAAAATACAGCTCTTTATGATCCTAGTAAGCTGGTACCAGTCAGCCATACATTTGCACTTTGATTGATAGATTATGTTTCAAAAATGAAAGAAATTGGCTAGATGACTGATAAAATTTAATGTAATTCAGATGATAGATTATTAGAAATGTCAAGAATATTTAAAATTAAGGACAGAAATCAAGTTTAAATACATAAAAATATATTACAGATATGACTGCCTGAAAACATGTTACGTATTTTATATATTTATGTATAATTTGTATTCCTCAATATCTAACTCAGTGATCATTGCTGCAATACTGTAAACAACCAGTGTATATTATAAAGGGAAAACCAATGTTAACAAAAGAATCTACTTTAATAAAAATGTACTTACCAATTGCACTGGGATAAACTGATCTACTTTATTAACAAGAATAGGAAGTCTGTTTCAATATGGTGAAATCAAAAGACACCCTTTAGTAGGGCATGGTGAGATCTGAATATATAAACATGGTAGAATATCTAACTGAAAATAAAGCCTAAAATTTGTTAGATCTGCCCAGAATTAGTAGACTGCCAGTAGAGAACAATAACTCATAAATACCATCTTAGTCAAATACTGAATTTTCAGTATTATATTTCTCAGAACTTTTGAAAACTGCAAAGCTATAATAGCTATAATAAATGATACTTTAATCTAAAATTGAGTATGCTCTTGAAATGGAGTATTTTATTACATTTTGGTAACAGTGTATACATAAACTATTAATAAACATCCTTGTTATACACTTTAGTTATTAATAACCTGATGATAAAAATCAGCCCATCATTTATATTTTTGAGAAAAAGGTTAATTTGACTTTCTGAAAAGTGCTCTGAATCCAAACACATTACCCCAGTAGAGATTAATTAGAGGAAGCTAATAAGTCTTAAAAATATTTTGTTTCCTTTGGGTAATAGAAGTGCTAATTGTGAAATCTCAGGAAGATAAAGTAAAAATGACTTTAATCCCACCATAACATATGCTTCCTTTCTCTTCCATAAGTGTGTTTGTCTAGTTCTCTGTCTCTATCTATATATACATGTATTTATGTATGTATGCATATAAAATATATGCATATACATTATATATGATTATAAAGTACCATCTACTGTGTGTTCCCTTTTTAAATCTAATATTGTGAGTAGCTTCCCATGACTTTTAATGTTTATCAACTATTTAATTTTAAATAATATTTTATCAAATAATATTACATAAGTTAAGCTTTCCTTTACTACAGGATAGATTTATATATTTGCTGCCATTATATATAGTGTTTCAGTGAGTATTTTTTGTGCCTAAATCTTAATTACTCCTTAGGATAAATCCCTAGTAGTGGAATTACACTAGATTACACTACTAGATTAGTAGTGGAATTACACTAGATTAGAAGATATGGTTATTCTTCAGACATTTGATATAGCTTGGCAGGATATGGCCTTTAGAGTAAGATCTTCTTAAGTAACATGTTAGATGAGTTGTCCTGGTCCTGGGTGTACTGGAATGAATAATGTGCTCCTGAAACTCAAGTCTGCCCTGAACCTCAGAATATGACATTATTTGGAATCGGGAAATTGGTTAAGATGAGGTAGCTCTGGTTTTGGCAGGCCCTAATCTGGTATCTGAGATCATTATAAGAATAGAAAACACCAGGAAGAGAATGCTATGTGACTATGAAGGTAGAGATGGAGTGATTTGTCTTATAAGACAAGGAGTGCCAAGAATTCCTGGAAACCCCTAGGAACCCCAGGATCCGGGAGAGAAGCAAGAAGTAGCCTGTAGAGCCTGAACTTCAAAGAGAACTTGGCTTTGCTGACACCTTGATTTCAACTTGGGGTCTCCATAATGAAGGGAGAATATGTTTCTAATCTTGGAAGCTACCAAGTGGGTGGTACTTTGTAATGGTAGCCAAAGGAAATGCGCACAGCCCTTCTATGTAAAGTCAGGCAGATGGCCCCTCTTAGAGTGTGATAGTTGATGCAGATAACTGGAACTAAACTCAGTTCGTCCAGAACTAGTGCTGAATTACTTCCTGGGAATATAAGGCATAGCTCTTAACTTACCTGGCTGATCTTAAATCCTCTCCCACCTGCCTACTCAGGCTGGCTGAATGTATATTTATTTAGCATTTAGTTACATTTTTTATCAGACAAAACAAATGTTTTGTCTATACAAATTGATTTAAAGTTTATACATTCTTAAACTAATTATAATCTATTAAATGTTGGGTATAGTGCCAGATACTTGACAATTATTATTCATTTAATTATCACAATCCTCAGTAGTTTATTTCCCATTTTTAAAGATGAAGGATTGAAGTGTAGAGTTTTAACGGACTTTCATTTAGTAGTTGCTCAATAAATATTTATTGATGGATTTACTCCAAAATGATTAGCTGTGAAATTCTGTTGCTAAGCACTAAGTTGGCCATGTGCCATATTCATGATTGTGTTATGTGAAATAGCTACTCTTATTTCAGCATTTGCTCTGGGATTTGTGGCACCTCTTGCCTTTATAAATACCTGAAGTGGCAATAAAACTAGCAGGTGTCTTTAAGAGGTTGCCACCATAGCTGAACACATGCCAGAGAAAATACTTTGCAGGTTATTAATCAAGATTGTGGTGAGAGAGTAACTTTCTGGCCTAAGCCTACAGATTTCATAAGTGGAAGTGTACTGACTTCTCATATAGTATATCTGCAAAGAATATACTTTAAGTAATATGTAACTTAATTCTCAAAGATGTTTATTAAATATGGCAAAGAAACAGTTTTATTTAAAATGAAGACTGAAACTATACCTTTTACATACATGTTAAAACAACAACAACAAAAAACTGCTAATGATATTGTCACTGTTTTCGATAAAGTGGTTTTTTGGTATCACTAAAATGTTATATGAGAGTTGCCAAGGCCTTAAAATTTTACAACATACAGTGTTTCTTAGGAATAAGCCAGAAAGAAAAAGAGAAATACCAGATGGTCTCACTTATATGTGGGATATAGAGAAACAAACAAAAAGACAAAAAAAGACTAAAATTAACAAACTGATAACTGAAACATACAGAAAGGGAAAAATCAGGGGAGTGATGAACACAAATGAATAGGATGACAGCTCACAGGTGACATGGTGGTGGGAGAAATTCATGGTACATATCAGTGTAAGGCTATATATATATATATATATATATGTATATATATGTATAAATTAAGAAAAGAAAAAGAGGAATACATAAGAATTTCTGAACATGTCTTACTCATATTTACATCCCTAACTCTCAGCAGAGTACCTGGAATGTAATGGATACTCAAAAAGGCAGCTGTACAGCTAAAATATCCAAATGTTTCTGATTCCAAATTCTGAGACGTTTGCCTTAAGATAGGTTCTTGGTTGGCTTCTGTGTATCAAGAAGGCATCCTGGATTAAAGTTACCTTCTGCATTTACAACCATTGTTCCAATAACCCCTTTATGGCTTTGGATCCTTTTTAGGGTTTCTTCCACTTCTGCCTGGAAGAGATCAGGAAGGCAATTAACCAACACAATTTTTTGGTAAAATTGAATAGATTATAATTAAATAGTTTAAGAATGTATGAACTTTAAATCAGTTTGTACAGATAAAACATTTGTTTTGGTGGTGACTTCAATTTTTCAAAAAATAAGACTTAGAAAGGCACTACTGCCCTTTTTCCTTAAATTAAGGTACTAGATGGTATAATCTTGGGAACAGTCCTTTTTTGGGAAGAGTTTTGGCATTGTCAGGTCCTACGTTCAAGCCCGTGTGAGACTGTTATGTACAATCCTGACAAATCTCTTGACTTGAGCTCTAGAGGCAAAGCTTACAGCTCATTCCATTTTCATCTGTCTTTATTTGCTGGAAAAGTCTTGTTGATATTGGATAAAAGTCTTGTTTCCAATAACTTTTACTTATTGCTCTTTCTGTCTTTATATGAAAAACTTCTCTTCTGCATAATAATTCTTTAAGTGTTTACAGAGCACTTCCTCCTGTCTTTCCAAATTTATCTCTTAATGAGAAATCTTATTCTCAATCTAAATATTTTCTAATTGGGAGTTCAGATAATTAAATTCAGGCTGTTCTGTTAAAAAGCAGCATGTTCCTGGGGCTTGGTCACTACAGCCTCTTGGTCTCTACAGCCTGAGTCTCAGGGTAAGCTGAATTTTCAACAGCATGAGTTAAGTGTGGGAACTCCATTACTTGGTTTTAAACTTAGTTTTCTGCATGAATTTTATGCATACAGTATATTGCACTAGTTTCTTCTGTAAAAATGCTAAACTTAAGAATAATCTTTCAAACCTGTATAACGGTGTAAACAATGGATAGTCTGAATTCAAATACTATTCTGCAGACTTTTTGATAACAGTTTGTGACTTTTCCAACATCAGACAGGTGAACATTTTGTTACTTTAATCAAAGGACAGTTTTCTTTTTCTTTTGCACCTTGTGGACAGGAATGATTATTTCCTTTGGCCAGTAATACCAGGTGTTCACTGATATTCAGTTACTTGTGTACATGGACATGATATTTTTCCATTCAGAATATTATCTTTTATCTAGTATGCTCTTTAAATTATGTTACTGCTAAAAACTTAAATGAATTAAAAAAAAAAAACTATGTTACCACCAAGGGAAATCCACCCCATATTATTTTGTCATAAACAGAAATAAGCATAAAAACAAAAGGGAGAGAGACCATATTAAATTGTGTGCCAATGAAAGCCTTGAGCCAGAAGCAGATTTCCAGATGAAAAATCAAAATTGCCATGTGATAGATTAACAAATCCTGACAAGTGCTTTTTCCTGGCTACAGACAAAAGGCTGAAAAAAAAATGGAGGAGAAATAACTTTCTCAGATTTGCTTCACTCTATTATTTGGCATTTCTGGACCACCTTTTGTGGCAACTAATGTTTGCAGCACTTGGTCACTTAGGCCTAAAATGAAAGAGTTGTTCAGGTGATCAATACTTTATTACATTTTTGCCTTCTTGAAGCAGGGTTCACTGCTACTTACAACCACTGCCCTTGCTGATGTTTCTGTGTTTCTCATTTTCCTCTTAAAAGGCTCTCTCTGTCCTTCCTTTCCCCTTTGGCTTTCTTCCTCCCTGATTTCTGAGCCCTCCTAACACAATTTCTTAATCCCCATCTTCACTTTCATTCTTAAAACACCTTTGCTTTTTGTCAAACATGCTCTAATGTCCTTTTCTTCCCCCTGTCTCCCCCACCCCGTATTAATGACTTTTGCTCTCCTTCCCCTCTTTTCTCTTTACTCTTCTTCCTACTTTCTCAGCGTCTCTGCCTTCTTCCCTCTCTACGGTATTCCTGGGGTTCTCTATCCCCTCTGTGTCTGTTCTTCCTCTCAGGATGCCTTCTCTCCTCAGTCTCAAACTCTTTGCCGCGGAGATCTCATCCTCCGCAGGATCTTTCATCCCTCCCCTCTCCCTCCCCTGTTTCTCAACACCCCCACCCCCAAGTACCTCCCGCCCCAGAAAAGCAAGTCCCCCAAAAGATACCATCCCGGTGTGAACGTCTTCGTACCCCCCCTTCCGCCTCCCGACCCTTGTCCCCTTTGAAAGATACCCTCTCTTAGCTCTGCGACCTCAGAACCACCTCTGTCGGTACCGCCTCGGCAGCGAAGGCCCCCCTCCCGTGGGTGCCCTCGGAGATCAGAAAGCGGCCCTAGATTTACCATGACGCGGGCGAGGAGACTTTGGGCTCAGTTCGGAGCACCGCTGCCCGGGGATGTCAACAGTGCTTCCAACCGTTGCTAGGAGACAGGGGAGGAAGTGACATCCCGGAAGCCTGGGAGCGTGCGCCTGCGCGCTGCTTGTCGGTCCGCTGCGGAGCTCTTCCGCCCTGAGCCGAACTGGCGCTGACACCTCTAGGCCTCCGTAGGTGGAGGTTGGGGCCGGACGCGCTCACCTGGGGTGCTCACTCTCTGCGGGGTAGTTGGTTTGGGAGTTGGAGGGACTTGTTTTCCCATAGTTCTTTTATTCCTTTATTCCCGAATGAGGAAGTAACACCGGCACGCTGTTTCAGGAGTCATTTCCTAACTGCCTGCCACTACCAGGGTCTCTGGGTCCGGTCTTGTACATACTAGCCGGGAAGACGGAAGGCAAACGAATAAGTTGTACTATCAGAGTGATAAATGCTCGTGGAGCGAGTGAACAGGACAGAAGTCCACCTGACCCCAGGCTTTGGCCATTTGTAAATAGACTCAACTGCCATGTGACACTCTGGGTACTTTGCAGCTCTGCGGTGGGCTGTTGATAGGTGTGTTCACCTAGGACAGTTTTTCTATTTTTCTTTCCCCCCCTTACATAGTTGTTTGTATTTGTACAGTAATTGATGTCTTACCTCAGGTGTAGTCTTTTTAGTACCCCAACCGCCCTATCACCATGAACCATCACTATATTGTGTTCTTCCCACCCCCATTTTGACCCCTCTCCTTTCCCCCTGTATGTCTCGCATCTGTAAGCACCTTGCAAGTTTTGTCTTTTTCTTAGCCTTTTGTTTCATTTCTCTATACCAATGGAAATTTGCCTTTTTCTTCTGACATAGACTTGTTTCATCTAAAATAATCCCGTCCAACTCCATCCATGTTGCTGCAAATAGCATCTATTTTGTCTTTTTTTATTGCTGTGCTGTCTTCCATTCTGTATATATTCCACTACTTTTTAAAATTATAGAATAAATATTGCAGCATTAAATAGTATAATATTTCTATATGTTAATTTTTGTCCTATACCCCCAAAACACTAGGACATGCCCGGTTTTGCTTCTTACACTCTCTAGTTGTTATCAGTTGAGTTGCTACTTAACCATTGTTTCTGTTTAATCCATTCGGTTATTTGTTTGTCACTACTAACACTTCTGAGTTGCTGAAATATTATTCATGGTAGTGCTGGAGAGTCTAAAAATTACCAAAATAGGACATTCATTCCAATGGGTATTCAAGGAACCAAAGGAGGGAACTCTTCATCAAGTGAGAAATCACTCTTGTGAAAGGTGTTGCTAATATTGGTAGCCTTGGAAAAAGAGGACAAGTATTTTGTCAAGTGTAACAGGGTTGGGGTTATAATGAAGTCCTGGGGGTTGAAAAGGGCAAACATTGATTATTAAACACAAGTTGTAACTTGGGAGGGCATTGCCATAGGGACCATGCTATAATGATTCACTTTGTGCTTTTGTTTCCAATAAACTGTCTTACACAAAGCAAGGCACTTCTGCTAGGAACCTCAGCTTATTGCAAGGCCATTGCCAGGGACACATTAGAACAATTTTGAACTCACAGTGTTTTTGAACTAATACCTGTTTCGCTTCAGAGTCTCCCATTATAAAATTATATACAGAAGCTCAGTAGCTTTAGCTTTAGTTCTTTACTTTTATTTTCTTATGGGGTTGGTGATACTGGTACTGTCATTTTCTCCCCTTTTCCTCTAAAAATTAGCTATGCTTTTCAAGAAGTTAAGTCATAATGGTTAACTCAATACATTGAGTTCCAGTGAAATAATTTGGAATGGACAGAACTATGGGGGTGGGGAAGGGAAGAGAGAGAGAGGGAGAGGGAGGGAGGAAGGGGGTGGAGGAGCAGACTTCACTAATTGCTTCTAGCTACCATTTTCCAGTAATTTGCAGCATTATTGGCTGAACTGTGTAAAGACTGCTGCTTGGGCTCTCTGGGAGCTTCTGGTCAAGAAGATTCCTACTTGGTTGGTTTAGCTATTTGTTTTGTTTATAATAATCAGTGGCGGTGCACCTTATCTGTTATGTCAATCAATTTTAATGAAGGAAAGGACTGCATATGCATGGAGTTTGAATCCCCTCGATTCTGGAGTCAGGGTGTCAAACCCATTCAATAGCTGACAGCTATGATTAGAGCAAAGAAAGACTCCAGCATGAAAGGCACTGACAGGAGTACCCAACTGCTTAAAAAGAAATAAGAAGTAGCCAAACTGACTTCCAACCAACACTCAAGTTTGAGTCACTGTGCACAGGAAATCAATGAGGAGAATATGAGCCATTTTCTCTTTATTGATTTTCACTTCTAATTATTCCTTGGAGGTAGCTTGGTTTAATTTTTATGTCTTTTTGGGACTACAGTGACTATCCAGTGCTGTATTATATAAAGCATCTTGGTAGTGTCTGACATGTTCCCTGTTCTAACCCAGGTGCATGTGGAGCCTCCTTTTTCCTTCTCTTCAATTCTCTCAGCACTCCTTTTGATCCATAGTAAGTGCTGAATAATTTCAAGCTTAAGTGAAAGAATTAGAGTAGCACTTTTTGCAAATGCTTTGAAAGGACCCAAACAGTTGTGATTCACATGAAGACAAAGTTTGCCATTCTTCACATTTAATTTTATTAAAGTGAGGTGACTTTCTTTTTGGGTTCTTTTCTCAGTTAATTTGTTTCTGTTCTATGCTTAGCTTGAAGAAATCCAGGTAACTTCATGCTCTTTAGTTTTATCTTGGGATTTTCACTCCCCCATACCCACAAATAGCATCTTTGGCATTCTTGATTGTTGGCAAATACTAAAAACTGGGCCATGGAATATATTTCATCTTTCTATTTTCTCATAAGATAAAACCAATTCAAACAGAACTCCTAATACTTTAATGGTTTCACTTCAAAAGTAACACCACATTCTTTTAAAATGTAAAGGTAGAATTTGTGTATACCAGTAATGTCCATAGAATCACAGATTTAAAGTTTCAAAAGATCGACCATTTTCTACTCCTTTTTAGGACAAAAGCAACCTCTGAGGTGATTCTTTCCAGGGCTTACCTGTAACATAAGTATTTACTTCCCATGAGGGAATCCTCCCTGTTGGCATTAAATAGCCCCCTAGGGGACAGAATCTGGAGTTGTGTGAAGTATAGGTTGGAATTTGTAGGTGTGCTTCTTTGAGTAAAGTAAATTCTCAGAGCTTCCATTTCTCTGTTTATTAAATAGTAAAGATATCTGCCTTCACATGTTTTTCTCATACTGGCTGTTGGTGGATCATTTAACCACATCTCTTTCTTAAATCTTTCCCTTTCTTATAGCTTTCCCATTTGCATATCTCCATTTTTTTTCTCATTCCTTTTCTCTTTCACTGCTCATATTTCGGTGTTTCCATCCTTTACCTCCTGATTTCCCTCCCTTATTTCTTTTCTTTCTCCCTCCTTAGGTCTTCCTTTCAACCTCCCTTTTTATGACATTTCTAAGAAAAATAGCCAGAATTTGCATTGTTGACTTTCTCACTGAGGGACATCTTTCCCTTTCTTCTTTTAGACCCTGTGTTTCATCATACACTTAGGATAATTATCAACTGTAATTAATTTATCTCTAATCTCATTTTTAAGTACAATTTTTATCTTTAAGCTTCTGGTTCTAATAAACAGTTTGCATCTCAGTATATACTGAGATACAAATATTCTTAGTAACTTAACATTGAGGGCAAACGCAAATATTTCCTGCAAATATTTCCTGATCTGTTAATTTGGTTCAAGTTAGAAGGGAATTGTTTATTTTTTAATTTCATTGTCATATGGGTTGGCAATGAGATTAAATTTAGTGACAGGAATATAGTGAAATTATATTTAATGACAGGAATAGGGAATATATTTGCTAAAAATATTTTCACTGTTTTTATCATGGAACATTTCATCAATGTTTTCTTCTATATATTCCATTGTTGTACCTTCTTAAAATCTTTAATTCATTTTGAGTTTATTTTCATTTATGATGTTAATGAGCAGTCCAACTTGATTCTTTCATGTGTGTTTCCAATTTGCCCAGCACTATTTATTAAAGAACTTTCTTCCCCCTCAAAAAAAAAAAAGATTATAAGGAAAAATTAAATTCCCTTTTTCTAATAATGCAGTTCCCAGGATTGCTGACTTAATTTTTTTTAAGTTCTCTGATTTGTAAAGTTCCAAAATTGCTTTCATTAATTGTTATAAAGCACATATCGCACAAAACAAAAGGTCAATGAGTTACTAACTTTAGATATATAAAGCAATGTGAATTACTGAAAAATGAACTCCTGTGTAATACCCAACCACATAAGAAGTAGTATATGCCCATGTTTTGGAAGCTTCCACATGGCCATTCCTATGAATTACCCCCATACTGTTGGCTTGAAAAGTCTAAATACTTACTATATTTGCTGTTCACTGTAATGGCTACTCCTCTCTTCAGTTTTCAAAATGTTTGACTGTTAAAGCAAAAATTATATCATTGTTCATGGTTTTTAAAGTATGTAAGTGTAATATGTAAAATAACTACAACATCAGAGGTTAGAGTAGAAGGACTTCTCTGAGGGTGAGGAGCTCTTACATACCACTTGAAGTATTCAAGTATTGATTTGAAGTAGATAGTGAAAAATGAGGTAATTCCTAGAGCAACCAGTAAAATATATCTAAGTAGGTAGAATTAAAGCATACAGTAGATAAAAAGCATACAGTAGATAAAAGTGTTCAAACAATATAAAAGGAAAAAGGCGAACAGTGGAATTTGAAACAAATGAAACAATTTGAAACCATAATTGTAGAATTAAATTAAATTTCAGTTATTACATTAAATATAAATAGTCTAAGCACCCCAATTAAAATGCAGAGATTGTCAGTCAGAATTAGTTTAAAAATCAGTTATTTCTATTTCTGGAAAGATGGAGTAGATATACTTTTCCCAATTCCTGTCACTAGATATAATTAAAAACCTTAGAAGTTATACTAGTACAACAAGGCTTAATGCAGAGAATTATTCAGATTGCTAAGGGACTTTGGGACTTAAGGAATAAAATGATTGTAAATTACCTGGGCTTTCTTTTTGCCTCATGTATTTATATTTGGAGCTGAAGAAACTGATAACCTGGAAAGGCTGACAGAAAATTTAAATTCCCCGATAAGAGCTGATTCTGTAGTCAAAGGAGCAGGAGAGGGTCAGCCAAAGACAGGAACTTTGAAAAAATAACCACGATTGCAGCCAAAAATCACAGGAAAAGACTAGCAAAGGTCAAATGGAGAGCATAGACTTGTGCCCCCACCTTACTGTAACTCTCCCCATTTCCCAGCAAGGTACTGTTGGAAAGCTGAGTTGGGACTTGTTATGGTCATCCAGCTGAGTATTAACTAATTATCCCTTTCCCTCTCCCTACACACAACTATAGCTGGTTCAATGATGTTTATGTGGGGAGTTGATTGCTTCCCATACTCTCTAGCATATGAATAATTACACTAAATATACGCAGTCAAATATGCTTTTGAAAGGCAGAGATCAAAGTAGCTTAAATGTAACCTAATGTTATATATTAGTAACTGACTTCAATATAATAAATAATGTAGGCATGTAGAAAATTAAAAAGTGGAAAAGAACATATCATGTAAACATTAATGGGAAGAAAATGATTGTATTATATTTGATACACTTATATATTGTCATATGATCATCATATTTGTCACACTGCATTTTTATGGTAATTTTTCAATGTCTGTATTCATTATAGTGTGCACTAGATCTTGATTGCTTATTTACTACTCATTCCATCTTTGTATTAAAAATGGTTTTAGCTCCCACCCCCCTAGACTTCATTCCTGGTAATCACCATTTTACTGTCTACTGTTTTTTATTGTGAGGAATGCTGAGATAAACATGGATATGCTCCTGTGTTCATTTCCTTTGGGTATATACCCAAAGTAGGTTTGCTAGATTGTATAGAAAATCTAGTTTTAACTTTTTCAGGAATCTCCATATTCTTTTCTATATTGATTGAACCAAATTACTACCACCAATGTGTCAGGCTGCCCTTTCACCATACCCTTGCAGCACCTGCTGTTTCGTCTTCATGATGATGGTGTGAGGTGGTATTTTATTGTGGTTTGATTTGCTTCCCTTACCATCACCAGTGGTTATTATTTTTTCATGTGACTGTTGCCCTTTTTGATATCCTCTTTAGAAATGTCTATTTAGTTTTGACCATTTTCAATTGAATTTTAAAAATTAATTGGTAAAGAAAAAATATGAGAACATTTGAATCATCAGAGATACAGAATGTGCATAGTTAACTTTTGGATAGTGAATACCTTCATGTCAATCAATAAAAAGTTTAAGTTTTAGTCATTTTTTAATGTATTTTGAATATTAGCTTTTTATCTGATATATGGCTTGCAAAATTTTTCTCCCATTTTGTGGTCTCTTATTTCACTTTGGTAATTTTTTTGTGTGTGTGCATGTGTCAAAAGCAGCTTTTGTGTTTGATGTAGTCCCATTGCTTTTGTTGTTTGTACTTTTGCATAAACAAAATGGATAGTTTTATTTGTATTTATCCTGCTAGGGGTTCACTGTGCCTCTTGACACTGTGACTTGATGTCTTTTCTTGGAAAATACTGATCCTGTGTCTTCTATTTTCTGGTAATTTATAAAACATTCAAACAAAGACTATGAACTTTATCTAAGATAATTGCCTGGAAAATGTTTACTCATCATATTTTGTATGCGAATCGCTATCAACTCTATATGCTATTTCCTCTTTGTTGCATCCTTTCTCCTCAAGATCATTAAGTACCACTTAAAATGTTTAGATAATTTATTTCCTAATTACACCTGTGTGAGGATGTTTATCCTGGAGATACTTTCCAGACCTTTAAAATTGAAGGATAATGTCTATTGGGTGATTGGGTAGACTGTGGTCCTACTATGAGTACAGAATTATCTTATTTTTTTGTTGCATGGACAGTTTTCCAAGTACTTAGATGTGCATAGTCTCAGCTGTCTTCACAACAGCCTCTTGAGTTTGGCAGGCTTAGTTCCACTTTGCAGATATGATTAATAAACATGCAATTACAGAATTGTGTAATAGGTTTTCTCATGGATTGCCTTTAAGTTGTAGTTGATCACTTAGAGGTCAACTTGATCAAGTGGGAGGGAGTCCTGGAAGACTTCTTAGAGCACCTAAGCTGTGTAATAAAGGGGAATTGGCTTGTATTAAGTGAATAGGTATGGAGGAAGAGTAGTGGGTAAAGCATGTGAAAAATGAAGATTTAAAAAAAAAATGAAATTATTGCAGTTTGGCATGAATTTAACATACAGAATGGAAAAAAAATTTCTCTAGATAAAATCTGGTATTCCTTTGTAAATTAGGCCCAAGCACACTATCTGAAATTTAGAGAATGGACATGAATGAGCCACTGCCCCCTCCCGTCCTTTGCTGGTGGGCTCAGTAGTTAGTTTGATTGCATTGTTTGGTAAAATGTGAATCAGTTCCCTTTCATTGAGGCCGAGCGCGCCCTCCAGTGGCGACAAAGGTGAGCGCTTATGTGCTGCCCTGGCCCCAGCCTTACTGAATGTTTGTGTTTGCCTCCACCAGGTGAGGTTTCATCAGCTGAGAGTCTGCAAAGTTGGCTGAAATTCTGAAACCAAATAACCCAGGGAGAGTGCTCTGTGAAGAGCTGACTTATCTAAAATTTAATGCCTCCAAAGCAGTTTCCTGGTTGAGAAACATTACAAAAAATAATGGAAGAGACAATGAGAGTTATAAAAATTGAGAAATGTTCTGTTACTTCTTTTTCAACTCCATCCCCCTGAACATTGATTCAGTTTTGGCCAGAGAGAGGGAATTAATCAGTAGATCTGCTGGTGTAAACAATTTTAATGACAAAGGTTATTTCTTTCTCAGCTCTTCTAAATAATTGCTGGACAGTAGCTCAAGAATATGACTTTGAATGTTACCACATGTCCAGTCTGCGGACACTCACAGGTCCGGGAACAGGACAGAGGAAGTGTGTGTGTGTGTGTGTGTGTGTGTGTGTGTGTAAGAGGTAAGAGAGAGAGAGAGACAGAGAGAGAGACAGAGAGGGAGGGGACACCTCCTAATGTCCTTTAGCCTGGGAGGCCCCAGCTCCACCTTCCCCTCCAGGAGGAAAATTGGGGTTCTCTGCCCAGTTGCATTGTCATCTTGAGAATAGTCAGCTTCTCTTAAGCTATTTCATACAGATTTCAAGATTTAAGAAGATGCTAAATAATGTGAATGGGATTAAAAATGCTTGAAATGACACAAGGTACTGATACTTTTTCATCTCAATAGAAAGGCAAATGGGACAAAATAACCCTGCGTTACTCCCAGGGATCCTCTAGGTGGTGCTGCTGTGATAGCTATTGGCTAGAAAAATGTTCAAGCACTTAACTCTCAGACCAAATATTTAGCTTATTAAATGTCTCATATTTATGGTTAATTGCTTATATGATGCTATTGATAATTTATGCATCACATTTACATTATGTTCTCTTAAGAATAAGTCTTTGCATATCTTATACAACAGAGTTATAGGCACTTTTCTGGTTATTTAATACAGTTAAAGAGTTTGATGTGCAACCAAATTCTGCCACAAACATTAGTACTGGTTATGGCAGTAGTTATTTATATCTGCTTGCCCCGGACCATGTAAATTTCCCCGGACATTGCAAATGCTAAATGAATGTTTATTCTGTTTCCCCACTTTTCCACTGATTGGAGATGAGATGGTGAACTGGACTTAGCCTTTTTAAAACCCTTATCAGACATTGGTGTATATCTCTGCTAATACAAAGAAGAAGAGGTCATTTTTCTATATTTCTGAAAATGGTTTGACATACATATGTAAAAATCACTATCTTAAAAGCTAGTTGGTTTTCAGGTTTGTTCCATTAAAATGCAGGAATGGTATGAAAAATTATGTTTGATAATTGCTTGAATCTTAATCAAGATTTTATTAAAATCAATATTTGATATGCTGCTCAATGTAATTAAATTAAACCATAGAGAAATGAGCAATAAATGAGTTTAGAAATCAATCACAGGATAAAATATGTTTCTTTTAATTAGTTCAGCATATGAGATAATGGGTTAAGCAATTGCTGACCACAGTAGGAACCAAACATGAAGTCACTACTTCTGTTTGTATAATGAGTGACAGATATTAACGAGGACATACTCTGTGCCTGGCACTGTGCTAAACATGTCTTTTAAATGTCTGCACTTATTTTGAAACAAAATCCCATGAGGTTTGTCCCCTCTGCTGATGATTCTGGCCTGACTTGGGGTCGGTATGTATGCATGTTCCAGGTTATTTGACCATAAAGGGCAGAGATAGATTTTTAGCACTGTGACCAAGCTTTCTCCATGACTGTAAGAGACCGTGATTTTCTCCATGATTTGCTCACAAATAAGGAGAAAACCCAAAATTTGATTGTGGTTAATTTTAGAGAAGATGATGGCAATTTTCTTCTTAAAAGAAGTTTTGCTTCCATAGACAAGTCATAGGCTAGGGGGAGGGGAATGAGATTTTATCGAGTGCAAAATGACTTAGCAGCTCTGAACCTATGAACTCACCAAGAACCAGGGAGCAGGGGTGTTATTTTTCTGGATAGACACTGAATGTAGTTCTTTACTATATAATTTATGCTTATGGAGAGTGGCAGAGATTTATGGCTTTTGTGAAAAAGTGCTCTAATTGGGATTAGCTAATGAAAAAGTGGTGAAACTGCAAAGGAAGAAAGTAGGAAAGTGTGATTTTGGTTGAGGTGTTTCTTCTCTCATGGGATACTAACAAAAGGGCCAGTGTTACGCTCTAGGGCAAGAATCATACTTTTAATTAGGCCTTCAGAGTTAGTGCCTGCTTTTTTTGGTCCTTAGTATTCTCCATCATGGAAGGAATCAGCTCTAGGAAATAATGCTATTCTTGTTAAATACCGTTGGTGATGAGAACAAAACAGCAGCTTCCTAAAAATCTCCCTCATTTTCATTCAGCCCTTGTTCAGAGAAATGAAAAGCCCCTAAGAATAATCATGACCACACGATTGTGCGACTTTCCTACTCAAGACTGAGAATGATTTTCCTTTCAAGTCACTGTTTCCTTCACTTTAGTCGTTCACCTCTCACTTATGGTTTTTGGCATCTCCTCATACCACTTTGTGTTACTTAATATTGTCACTTAAAAGTGACTCTTTTTCAAAACCCAGTATTAAATACATTTATTTTAGAAGGAGGCTTTGTTCGGTGGCCATACGTGGAAGGCCAGAGTCTCTTCCTCTAAGAACGATATTAGGGAACAGAAGTATCATTTACACTCCCCTGAATAGGAAAGTGTTCAAAGCTGATAAAGACATATTTGATTAAACTGAGACTTCCTCTTTGATTCTATCTGAGGAGTGAAAATAAGATTTGTAACGGGAATACTTTCCTCATTATGTGAATCAATTTTACGCACTTTATCCGGGTACATCTAACACCTGGAATCCAGTTTGTCCCAGAGCTGCCTTCTCCAACCTTAGTGAATAGCATCCACTGGACCTGTGCCCCTCATATGAGCCTTCCTTTACCTTCTAGCTCCTCCCACCCAGAGTGTATGACACTTGGTCTTGATCCATCACATCCATTCCTCTGCTGGCCACTCATTGAGAGACTCCTGTAAGAACCACACTTAGAAGGCAGAATATGAAAGGGATGCTTTCTTACTAGTTGAGGTCAGATTTCTAATAACAGGAAAGTGCCATGAAAAACATATGTCTTTATACCCAGTTCTGCTCTGCAGAGGCAATCATCCCCATGATGTTTTATGTATTCTTCTGGAGAGAGCCTGTGGATGTGCGAGTTTACATTTAAGGAGTACGGCACTCCTTAAATCTCACATACAGGAGGCACAGTGCATGCCATTCTACATTCCACTTTTTTAAAACCAAATAATAGATGTTTTTGGATATGAATTTATAGTCATACATTGCTCCAGCCATTCTTCTGACTATATGGAAGTACTTGATGCTTGTAATGAGACTCCCTTTTGGTGGACATGTGGATTCTTACCTTTTCTTCTACAAACAGTGCCATGATATCCTTGCACAACTGCCACTGACCCCAAGTCATCGGTCATTGAGAAATCAATGCGATGTCAGAGTTCTAACTGCAATACTGGCAGAGGGCAGGAATGATCATGTCTCTTCCCTGAGGACTAGCATTCCTTCTTTATTTTCACCCAGTAATGTAGATTTTGTCATGGCATGCAGGGCAACATAAGGCATCCTATTTTGCACATGACATTGTAGGATTGGGGTTATGTTTATTATGTTGGTCTCATCCTACTTAGTTCCTCCTTACCATGATCACATTTAAAGTCAGTCATGCAATTACATGTTCATTGCTTCTCTCAGTGAATGAGAAACTCCAGGAGATCAGGGAGGGCCTCTGCCTGTCTTGGGCACAGTTGTCTCTTCCTCACCCAGTACTATATGTGGGACACAGCTGTTCCTCTACAAATATTCATGAATGAAGGATCAGCAACATATGTATTAAATTTAGTTTTTTTGAGTGATACAGACTGAATTAAGTTCTCCTGAAATCCACTAACCCTGATATGGTATTTGGAGGTAGGGCCTCTAAGTAGGAATGAAGAGTAGGACCTGAATCCAGCTGGACTAGTGTTCTTAAAAGAAGAGCAAGGGGCTCCAGAGTTCTCTCTCTTTTCATGTGTAGACAATGAAGAGACTGTGTCAACTCAGTGAGTAGGTGGTTGTCTGTAAACCAAGAAAAGGGAGCTCATCAGAATCCAACCTTGATCTTGAACTTCCAGCCTCTAGAACTATGAGAAAATAAATTACTGTTGTTATAAACCCTACCCACGTTGGTATTCTGTTATGTGGGCCCTAGCATTGCTAAGTACTCTAAGGGCTGATGTAGATATTAAGATATTAAAAAACAAATTCCAGATAACAAGTGCTACTGTGTATGTGGAGAAAAGGGAACCCTGATGCACTATTGGTGAGACTGTACTGTAGAAATAGTTTGGAAATCTTCACAAAATTAAAAATAGAACTACCATATGATCCAGCAACTCCACTTCTTGAAATATATCCAAAGGAAATGAAAACAGTAACTCAAAATGATATCTGCACCCCCATTAGTTATCATAACTGGGTCATGAAAACACCATAAGTGTTCATTGATGAGGAAATGAATAAAGATGTCTGAGATACACACATGCACACGAATATTATTTAGCCATGCCAATAAGAAAAATCCTAGCACTTCTGACAATGTGGGTGGTCCCTGAAGGAATTATGCTAAGTAAATAAGAGAGACAAATACTATGTGATCTCACTTATATGTGAAATCTAAAAACACTAAACAAAAAAGACAAAATCATAGAAAGAGAAATTAGACAAACGGTTACAAAAGGCAGAGGGCAGGGGTGACTGGAAGAAGACAGTCAAAAATTATTAACTTTTAATTATAAGTAAATACTAGGAATATAATATACAATAAAATAATTGTAACTAATGTTACCATATGACATGTAGAAAATGAGTAAATTCTCTAAGAGTTCTCATCACAAGAAGAAATTGTTTTTTCAAACGGACTAGGACAACAGTCCTCACACCCTGTACAAAAATCAACTCAAAATGGATAAAGGACCTGGAAGTGAGATCTGCAGCCATAAAATACATAGAAGAAAACCTGGACAAAATCCTTCATGAATTTCACCTCAGAAATCCATTTGGGGAAACAACTATGGCCGGCAAAAAAATGAAGGAAAGCATAAACAGCTGGGACTGTATAAAACTAAAAAGTTTCTGTTCAGCAAAAGAGACAATAAACAAAACAAAAAGAAACCCAACCAACTGGGAGAAAATTTTTGCCCTGCAGACAAGTGACAAGGGCCTGATAACAAAGATCCACAGAGAGCTCCTACAGCTCAACAAAAACAAAGCAAAAAACCCAATCAGAAAATGGGGAGAAGAACTAAAAAGACAC
>PVHY01007303.1:0-55569 GCA_004024945.1 Uropsilus gracilis
TTGCCCGGGGTAACACAGACTCAAGCAATCCCCAGCCTCAGCTTCCCAGGTAGCTGGGATTACAGGCGCACGCCACCACGCCCAGCTATTTTTTTGGAACTAGGTCTCGCTACCGGCCCCAGGCGGGACTCGAACCGTGATCCCTAAGCCCCGGCCGCCTCATAGGCTGAAGCTTACAGGCATGAGCCACCATGCCCGGCCGGGTTTTTTTTTTTTTTAATGAGTACATATAGTATACATGTTTTTCAAATATTTTGTGATTTGGAAATGGTGCAGGATGAGCTTTTTTCCTAGAATACTCAATTAAATGACTGAAATATGAAACTGCAGCATTGTTAACTATAGCTCTAACACTCTGTCTTTGACTTTCAGGGACTCAGAATACTATGATTATGGACATGGGGAAGTTCAAGATTCTTACGAAGCTTATGGTATGTATTTCTGTGGTGGGGCAGAATGTACAAGTACGTGATTGGGAGGATACTGGTGACTAAATTAGTGGCAGTCACACTTTTAAGGAGATACCCATAGAAGACCAAAAAGATGTTAGAAGATACAACAATAAGACTTCTGCTCTGATTTATTTTTGTATTGAAATACAGTTTAAAAAAGATCACTGTAGTGATTTAGGGTTATTCTTACTCTTAGGAGTCTAAGTAGATGTCATAAGACAAGGGCTCAGATCCAGCTTAATAATCCATACATTAGAACTAGCAGCCTTTGGCCAGGCATGGTGCCGCATGCCTGTAAGCAGCAGTCTAGGAAGCTGCGGCTGGTCGAGTTCCCGCTGGGGGTACATAGCAAGACCTAGTCCCAAAAAATTAGCTGGGTGTGGTAGCAAGCGCCTGTAATTCCAGCTACCTGGGAAGCTGAGGCTGGGGATTGCTTGAGTCCGTGGTATCCCGGGCAACATGAGCCTGCAGTTCCATAGGCAAAAATAGTAAGACCTAGTCTAAAAAAAAAAAAAGCAAACAAAAAAACCACACAAAAACAAAAAATAGCAGCCTTTTAAGCTGATGTTGATTTTTAATTTAGGCCTAGATTATGTTGTTAGGCTGTATCTTAATCATAATCTCAGTATAGAGGAAATAGCTATCTAAAAGGGGCCTAGATTGGCCTATTGCCAAATAGCTAGCGAGAGGAAGTTGGGGGCAAGAATAGTACCTGAGTCTCAGATCAGAGGCTAGAGAAACTGACGCCAATTCATGGGGTAGTACTGATCTTAGGCTCCTTACGGATTTGGAGAGAACTCGCATCACTCCTTGATCCCTAGTGAGTTAACAGAGGCTGGAATGGCAACAAGACCAAATTACCTTCCTTAAGGTTTGGTTGAAAACATGTTACTCAGGAGTATCCTCAAGAACTAGTTATGGCCTAGTTTTAATGGGCCCCAGAGGGAGTGGCATGTGGCAGTGGATGCAGAGAAAGCTGCCTTTTAAATGTGAGGTATTTCTACACTCCTGAGGGAATTCCAGAGTCCTTGGCAAGGGGTACAGAGGTTGACAGTTCATCTTAAGATGCTAGTTGAGGGCCGGGCACAGTGGCTCGTGCTTGTAAGCTTCAGCCTATGAAGCGGCCGGGGCTAGGAATCGCGGTTCGAGTCCTGCCTGGGGCCCGTTAGCGAGACCTAGTTCCAAAAAATAGCTGGGCGTGGTGGCGCGCGCCTGTAATCCCAGCTACCTGGAAAGCTGAGGCTGGGGATGGCTTGAGTCTGTGGTACCCCGGGCAACGTGAGCCTGTGGTTCCACGGGCAAAAATAGCGAGACCTAGTCTCAAAAAAAAAAAAAATGATACTAGTTGATAGTCTTTCCTTTTTCCTAGCTGATAAAGGGGGGGACTCTAAAGAATTCCTCTGGAGAAACTGGGTTCAGCTCCTTGCACATTATATAGTGGTCACTATGCTTCTTTCCTAGGGGGAGAGCTTGTACCCACTGTAACTAAATAGTATTGGACAGTTGCCATCAGTAATACTGTACTGTTCTGCTCATATGTCACAGATTAGAAGGATTTAGTGTGACTGCCCCTGGATGTTTCCCTCCATTAGAGAGGTGGCACAATGGGATCTGTGTATGCTTTTAACTAAATTGCATTTCTGTTTTGCTGGAGAAAAGACAACTGGAAAAGGTAGGCTGCTCCTTGTGCTCCTGGTATGCTGTTGCCATTTATGTTTTGATTTCTGCCTTTACACTCAGAATTCGAAAAATAAACTGTCTTGTTGGTATGAACAGGCCACTTAGCAAGTGTATCTGTTTTACAAGGAGTATAAACAGGCTTTGATAGGGATCTTTGTGACATTAGATCCGTATAGGGGCTTTAGAGCTATAGTAACGGAAAGCAGATGTTTGTGACTGCAGGTAGTGGAGAAAGAACTGGCATATATATAAAGTAGGGTGGTGGTGAGTAGGAAGAGTAAGCTTATAACCACAACCCATTTTCATAGGAGTTCAATTCTAGAAATAAGTGAGTCTCCCTCAGGTTTTTCCTTTCACAAAGGTGTAAATCATTTGAGGATGTTGATCATGTCTGGTTTCTCTGGCTTACTGACATGGGAAAGGAGATAATGAGTTCAAGTAATCAGTGCTGTAAACAGCATTTAATTGTATTTCCCACCACCAAAGCAGTGAACCAGCTCTGCTAGTAGAGAACTTAAGGTGTTTGACCCTTTTTTGCTTCTCCCAGAAAGCCAAAAGCTGCTTCTCCACATTTGCTGCTGCACGGAAAGGAATTATCCGCTTCCAGTCTGAAAGACTTCTACAAGTTGTCACCTGACCCTGCCTCCCAGATTGCTTTGGGAACAGGAAAGGACTATGCCCCAGTGACATTTTTCTTCATTGGAAACAGTGGGTTTCTCCAGCTTTCGAGAGTCAGAGTATAAATTACTACCAGTGGAGAACCTATTTTTTGGAGTAGACTCTAGTCCCTTCCAGATTTGTTTCTGTTCATCCACTCAAAACTGCCCTTCCATTGAGTAGTTGCTTAAACTCCTCAGGGGAACCAAGCAGAGTGAAAGAGCAGGGGCCACTCAGGAGATGGCAAGATGTTGAAGTTGGAAATAAAGTGATGATTTGTTGATCTTTATCAGGTGACCTGTCCCTACTCATTCCAAAATACCATTTCATTTACAAACTGTTCTTGCTTTCCCTACAGGGCAAGATGACTGGAATGGGACCAGGCCGTCGCTGAAGGCCCCTCCAGCTAGGCCAGTGAAGGGAGCTTACAGAGAGCACCCATATGGACTTTATTAAAATCAAACATGAGGGGAAAATATCAGTTATGAGCAAAGTTGTTACTGATTTCTTGTATCTCCCAGGATTCCTGTTGCTTTACCCACAACAGACAAGTAATTGTCTAAGTGTTTTTCTTCGTGGTCCCCTTCTTCTCCCCACCTTACTCCACTCTTAACTCTGCATTCTGGCTTCTGTATGTAGTATTTTAAAATGAGTTAAAATAGATTTAGGACTATCGAATTAATTTTTTAAGTGTGTAGATGCTTTTTTTCTTTGTTGTTTAAATATAAACAGAAATGTACCTTTTATAATAAAACAAAAGTTGAGTAAAAAAAAAACACACAAACCTGTTAGTTTCAAAAGTGACATTGCTTGCTTAAAGGTTCTGAAGTTAAGGCTTGTTAACTTTCTTAGTTTTGATTTGAGGCATCCCGTAAAGTTGTAGTTGCAGAATCCCAAACTAGGCTACATTTCAAAATTCAGGGCTGATTAAGATTTAAAATCACAAACGTTAACGGCAGTAGGTGCCACCATGTAAAAGTGAGCTCAGATGTCTCTAAAAATGATTCCTTTAAAAGCACATGGCGGTTGAATCTTAAGGTTAAATTTTAATATGAAAAATCCTCATTAATTAAATAGTTGATGCAATTTTTAACGTTAATTGATTTAAAAAAGCAACAACAAAATTAGGTTTGTAAAACTGACTTTTTCATTATGTGGGTTTTGAAATCTAGCCCCAGACATACAGTGTTGAGAGATACTTAGCAGGGACTAGGTTTTGAAGAGATTAACTGGGGGAGAGGGGTGAGCCACCTGAATTGAATTTGATGTAAGCTTTTTATCTACAAACAAAATCTTTGAGTACTGGTACTAATGATTAAATATTTTCAGTATTTAAAAAGACAAAGTATTTTGTCCATCTGAGATTCTGCACTCCATGAAAAAGCTCACTTGGACACTGGGGCCAAAAGCTGATTTTCTTAAGTTGACGATTATCAATATTGAACTGTTCCCAATATAGCTAGTCAAGTATGTCTCAACACTAGCATGATATAAAAAGGGACACTGCAGCTGAATGAAAAGGAATCAAAATCCACTTTGTACATAAGTTAAAGTCCTAATTGGATTTGTACCGTCCTCCCATTTTGTTCTTGGAAGATTAAATGCTACATGTGTAAGTCTGCCTAAATAGGTAGCTTAACCTTATGTCAAAATGTCTGCAGCAGTTTGTCAATAAAGTTTAGTCCTTTTTTAATCAAAGTAAATGTGATGAATTGTCATTTTTTTTTTTTTTGGGTGGACAATAAAATAGTTTCTCTTTCAAATAAACTTAAATTAACTCTAAAGTTAATGGTCTTGTTAAAAGTTGGAGACATTCTTTAAAATGGTGGGGGGATTTTATTTTAAGTTTACCAAAAAAAAGTTTATTGAGTTGTTAAGTTTTAGTTTAAAAATAACCAAAGCTTTTTCACCCCCTGGAAGTTGTTGAAAGCACTTCTGTTGAGTCCTGTCGTGAGCTGCAATTTTTTGAGAGAAAACCTCAACTGAACCAAAACTTGGATAAGTTTCCATGTATAGGGTTCAGAATTCAAAGTGCCAGCCACTCTAATTTGCACCTTCTCTGGAGCCCATAGATGGCCCTAAGACTAACACCAAATAATTTCTGCCACCTTGGAATGGAGTAGCACCTGCATTTAGATGTGCCAATTCAGCAAACCCTGGGTGCCTTTAAGGATTTCCCTTCCAATCCCAGAAATGCTGTGATAAATCAGCTGGTCTGGGGCAGGATCTGGCATGAAAGACTGGCTCTGACCTCCTTCCTAAGAAATCAAAAGAGGAAATGATGGAATTGGTTGGCCCTGTTTCCATTCTGTGTTAATTCTGAGGGTTCTCATGCATTCTCTAAGGGAGCCACCTAAACTGCTCGGGGGTGAAAAATCCTCTTGTATGAAGTGCCAAGCTGCCTGCAGCAGTGCATGATGGGCATTTTTTTTCTTTTTAAAACACACCAACAAAAAATGTATTTGTAGATTGTGATAAAGTGTAAATAACTGAATTTTCAACCATGGTTTGAAGTCAGCTTTCAGGGCATTATGTCTTGTTTTGATGAAAAGAGATCACTCTATACCCCCCTTTTTAAAGGAAAATTATCGCAAGAGAATCAGGATGTGTAAAGCTAACATGCATCGCAAAAAACCAAAGGTAACCTAAATGTCTGATTTTAATAGCACATATTTCTCTTTTACATAAACTGTGACAGCAACTTGCATAAACAATTCTTTAGCTGTTAATTTTAATGTTAAAACTTTGCAAAACTTGTTTAATAAAAATAGCTGTAAAAAGAAAAACCATTTGCTGCCGCATAAATTAGCCATAACTCTTAATAACCTGCCCATCACAAGTGAACTGTAATGTAAGCTGGGCACAGTCTGACATCTTAAATGACACATTGTAAAATTTCAATGACTATAGATTAGACCTGCTGCTCCCCAAAGTAGAACTTTCTGCTGAGCTATTTTAAAATGTACAAGGATGAACCCCTGTAGGTCCCCATATTGATATTCATAATGAAATGTTATTTAAAATTTCTTTAAAGTTGCATGTTTCTCTCCTGTAATGTGTAAATTGCATGCAGGATCTCTATCTTTTATTTTGTATGTCTTTAAAATTCCATCTTCAAAGACTGATCTCCTGCTTCTCCATTTTCAGGTGATTGAAAACTCCTGAGACTTTCCCTGGAGCGCAGTGGGTAATGAAGACCCATGTCAGGTATGTTAAGGTTCCTTTCTGTTAAGGATGTGAGACTTTTACTATAACTATAAAAATTTTGATGGGAGGTTACTTGTAAGGTGATTTTTTGCTTGTGTTATTAGTACCATATCTGCAACCTGACCATCCTTTTATGTTGGCTTATGGTCCCTATGGAATTTACTTCTAATAACCAGATAGTGTTACTGTCCTATATATTGAATGCCACACTGTCCTGTTACTCTGTACTGTTGCATCGGGAGTTCACTGCAACAAAGAGAAAGATTGATATAAATAAAAGGGAATATGTTGGAAAGATGTTGGGGGCTCACAGATTTAGTATTAAGTTTTAGTTTTAGAAAGGTTAGCAAATTGACTTGGGAACCAGAATAGCTGCAACGAATTTGGGACACCAGTAGTTGACCACAGGAATGGTCTTGAGCCATGACTGTTTAAGAGTGAGTAAATGCTAGACCTTTTTTATTTTTTCCTTCCTCAAGATTCAAGTTCTAGGGAGGGACTATCAGAATGGATTAGCATGAATCACATGGACATATTTTGCCAATCTGCAATAAGAAAAAACTAATTCTTCAAAAGAAAGTCACACAAAGGAAAATGAATACTGGACAGCCAAAAAAACAATTGTCTAGTAATATCTATTTTAAAGGAAAAACTGAAATTTAATGAGGTCAAGTGCTTCCCAGGGTCACATAATTAGTATGGTTTAGTAATCAAGCCCAAGTTTGTGTTGCCAGAACCTGGCATCTTGACTCAAAATACTTCTGTCTTTAAGCAAAAAATATTTTTTACACTTAGGAGACCCTAAGTGTGTAAGGGCTTAAGGGATATTTGTAGTGTATTAGAAAGGACAAGAAGGCCGGGCATGGTGGCACATGCCTGTGAGCAGCAGCCTAGGAAGCCGCGGCTAGGACCAGGGATCACAGTTCAAGTCCCACTGGGGGCACGTAGCGAGACCAAGTCCCAGAAAAATAGCTGGGACTTCCCAGCTACCTGGGAAGCTGAGGCTGGGGATTGCTTGAGTCTGTGGTTAGTCTCAAAAAAAATAATTCCACAACATTTCTGTTGCCCCAAAAAGAATAGTCACAGTGCTATACAACCATTTTCATTATTTAATTTTAGACCATTTCTGTTACCCCACCCCACCCCCTTAAAAATATACCTCTTAGTAGTCACTAACTTCCATTTCCCCTCTCTCCCCAGACCCTGGCAACCACTTTCTGTTTCAATGGGTTTGGCTATTCTGGATCTTTCCTATGAATGGAATCAGATACTATGGACCTTTCATGTTTGACTTCTTCACTCTGCATACTATTTTCAAGGGTCTTGTGTGTTTCTGTGTTACAGTATATATCAGTACTTCATACTAGTGATAGGAAACAAATTACTTCCAAAAGCAGCCCCTTTCATTTAAGACAGCTCCACATACTAGATTTCCCTAATTTGGAATGAGCACTACACTTGAGTAACTGAAACTGCTTTTCCTTTGTACTCCTGAAGGAATATCCTTCCAAGTATTAATTAGAAAATGTTTTCATGTTTCTTTTCCCTCGCTAAAAATTTGTTAGACTTGCTAGATTGCTTTTCAAGAAAAATTGGGAATTGGATTTTATATACTACATCTTGTTTAATGTTGGTTCAGATTTGTATGAGTCTATAGAATACATTGCTGCAAACTAGAGGTGGCCCTAGTCTTACAGTTTTCTGCCTGTTGAGGTTCTAACACAAATTAAAGGGTGTATTAGGATTACTGGGATACAGTTCATATGCTATACAGTCACCTATTTAAAGTGAACAATTCAGCACAAGCCAATAGAATCTTGTCATGATTAGTTCCTTACATTAATTACAAATACTCCCCAATTCTTTAAGTGTACAATTCAGTGTTTTAAGTACACAGAGTTGTATAATCTTTAATACAATCAACTTTAGAATGTCGCTATTGCCTCAGAAAGAAGACCTGTGTCCTTTACCCCCTTCACTTTTTCGGGGGGGACTAGGTCTTACTATGTTGCCCCAAGCGGGACTTGAACCGCGATCCCTAACTCCAGCTGCTTCATAGGCTGAAACTTACAGACCTGTGCCACTGTGCCCTGCTCCCCCCATCACTTAACCTCTTGGCCTTAACCAATGACAAATGAACTATCTGTCTCTACCAGCTTACCTATTCTGGACTGCTTATAAATGAAATCATACAACATAGGATATATTTTGACTGCATTCTTTCATTTAGCATAATATTTTCACGATTGATGAAATATTAGCATTGTGTTTCCTTTATTGTCAATTACTATTTCGTTGTATGCCTGTACCACGTTTTATTATCCATTTGGGTTCTGCTTTCTGGCTATTATGAGTACTACTATGAGCAATGCTATTATGAATATTTGTATACACATTTTGTCTGGACGTATGTTTTAAATTTCTTGGTTATATATCTTGAGGTGGAATTGTTGAGTGATATTGTATTGAACTACTTGAAGGACTGCGCCACTGTTTTTCAGTGGCTGCACCTAGTCCATCAGCAAAAGAAAGAGGTTTTTAATTTCTTCTTATCTTCACCAACACTTGTTACTTTTTGTTTTGTTTTTTATTGTCAACCTACTGAACATTAGCATCTTGTGATTTTGATTTGCATTTCCCTAGTGACAAATGTTGTTAAGCTTATGCATGTGCTTATTCACATTCATCTTTGGAGAAATGTGTATTTAAACTTTGTGCCAGTTTTTAAATTGGATTTTTTTTTTTTTTTTTGGAGACTAGGTCTCGTTATTTTTCCCATGGAACCGCAGGCTCTCGTTGCCCGGGGTACCATAGACTCAAGCAATCCCCAGCCTCAGCTTCCCAGGTAGCTGGGATTACAGGCGTGCGCCACCACGCCCAGCTATTTTTTTGGAACTAGGTCTCGCTACGGGCCCCAGGCGGGACTCGAACCGCGATCCCTAGCTCCAGCCGCTTCATAGGCTGAAGCTTACAGGCACAAGCCACCATGCCTGGCTATTTGTCTTCATATATATTTGAATTCTAAGTTCTTTTTTATGTCTGATGCTAGACCCTTATTAGTATATGATTTGCAGATTTCCCATCTGCTTGTCTTTTTATTTTCCTTGAAATATAAGTTTTTCATTATATTTTTTTATATGGGGTGAGATGAGGCTTTTACATTTATTCTTTTGTACATGGATATCCAGTTGACCTAACACCATTCATTGAAAAGCCTATTTTTTCCCCTATTGTTGGCAATGAATTGAAACCAGTGGACTGTAGATCTATTGCCATATCAAGTAGGCATTACTTCAAGTGATAAATAAAGTTTCTGACATATCAGGTACTCAGTAGCAAATAATAACTGATTGGGGTTTTTTGGCATCACTAAGGGGTATAAGTGGTGAATGGAACTTGATCCCAGGTGGATACCTCCAAATCATGTCTCTAGCTCGTGTATTGTACCACATGTTGTTAAAGGAAATGAAGCTGTTTTAGCTGCCTTGACTGGCCATATGTCATTCTTCAGATCCTTAGTGGCTGGGTTCCAACGTATCCTCTCACCATCAACTTCCTTTGCACCTCATCCCTCTCCCTCCAGAGTTCCACGGACCCTCCAAGATGTTCTTTGCATTGGCATTTGCTACTGTGGGAATGCTCTTACTCTTCCTTATCTAGGGGTTTGGCAGTTACTCATATAACCTTAGGATTTGTTCAGTCTTGTTTTCCCTCCCAGTCTCTTCCCCAAGTTAAGAATGAAGGTAAAGATGGGTCAGGAACTGTGGGGCTTTCTGACCACTAAGGATGAAATGGACTGAATATTTCAGGATAGTACCCTGAGAGTTAGGTCCCAAAAGCTTTTTGCCTGCACTGTTCCTCACCAGGTTAACACAGGGCACAAAGGTGGTAGTGGGCATTCTGCTAAGAGTTTTGAAATTACTGGTTGCAAACTCTGAAGTTCTGTGTTCCTCAAAGCTTTGCCCAGGAATTGGCCATTTTGAGTTAGAACACAAGGCTGCATATGAGCTCCCTCTTTGTTGATATATTCTTATGCTTTGTATGAACCTGCCTAGGTCGCTGTTTACTGACAGTAACTATTAAGTAGTCATTTTAGCTTTGATTATGATGTGTTAGCATTAATCCCATTTACTGCTCTTGACCCCATTAAAAGAGTAATTAAGAAAGTGATAGGGAATATAGCATCACCTGGTAGGAGAACTCGATTTGAATGTCTACAGATTTTAAACAGACTAATTTCATTCTGCCTTAGAATTAGATGAGTTAGCCTCTCCAAGTCTTAGTTTCATTATATATGGATACATATCTACATATAGATACATGTAGATATATCATTTACTTCACAACATTGTTTTAAAGATTGAGTGAAATGATGCATGTAAAACATTAATGTGACATAATAATTGTCCAATAAATGTTACCTATAAGTAGAGTCCAGAAGAGTAGGCTGTGCTGATTTTGAAAAACTAAATGTAAGGAATTTGAACTTTATTCTAAAGTTTAGAGAGCTACTTAAGGCTTTTAAGCATAGACATAAAACGTGCCTATGTTTGCATTGTGCTGCAAAATAGAGAAAAGAAGGCAAAAGAGAAAAGAGTGGTGTCCTAAAGTGACACCACTCCCTTGTAGGAGAGTGATGGACTTACTCTACCCTCATCTAATCTTCCTTCCAACTTCTCTTTTGCTTGAAGGCCTTTGGTCCTTATCTTGTTCAGAAAGAAGAATAATCTCCTCCTCTCATATTTACACTTTTTTGACCCAATTTCATTTTTTAGTGAAAAATGTTTAAGGTGGGGTGTTAGGCCTTTGTCATGTGTTAATCAAGTCATCTTAGGTCTTTTCCCTTTTACCCTGCAAGTTAGAGACCAAAATTCTTGAGTCTCACAGAAACTACTCTTAAAGAATTGTTAAACTCCTGGGTGTGGTGGTACGCATCTGTAATCCCAGCTACCTGGGAAGCTGAGGCTAGGGATCACTTGGTTCACAGGTTTGGGACTGCCATAGGCAACATAGTGAGATCTAATCTCAAAAAAAAAAAAAAGTTACTAGACAAAGTTTTACTTCAACATTCTGTTTAATTCCTGAATGAATCAAATTTCTGATTCCTTTTTTTTTTTTTTGTCCCCACCCCTCCCCCAAATTTCTGATTCCATTTTAAGCTCTTCATTCTATGTTAACTCTGCTGGGAGTATCTCCTGCAGCACTCTATTTACTTCTTACAAACAACCCTATGAAGTGAGGATTAGCCTGATAAATTAGTGGGTATAGGTTAGGCCAGCCACATGGGCCTAATAGCTGGAGTGTAGATTCACATCTTTCTGTTCTCATTTAGCCTACTCTCTGGCTCCTCTGTACCCAGAATGGTCACAAGCTTACACCAGAAGTTCTTCTGGCTTTTGTACAGGATGGGTGTCCCTAGCTTGGTTTCCTGCAGTTAAAAGAATTAGATTCTTCTAAGTTCTCTCTTTTCTGTTTCTCTGGACATTCATGTATCTTTTGCTCTCCAGATTAATAGGCATTACATGTTTAATGTTGCAGCTGATGAATATTTAATAGCCTTCAGTGACCAGACTGGATACAGCTGCCTGAGACAGCAGCTGTTGGGGAGAGCAGAGAATGCGTAGTACTACCTAGCTACTCATTCTTGTATGCCTTGCTGTATTCCCTTTAGGTCCCTATACAGGCATTACACCATGTTCATATTATGGCCTGATCACTGCCCTGGGCTTCCAAGAAGACTACCAAGTAGGCCCTTTGGGGAAGCTAATGAGGAGCCAGTGACTTTCTCACTGACATTGAGAATCAACTTTCCAACCCCTGGGATCTACTTATAACCTGTTCTGGCTCTGGGGCTTAGTATCTATTTTCATCCAGTGTCCTGTCAACTAAGGGAATTAAATCTTACAACCAAAATGTTGGACTTTAGCTTCTTGACATTCCTTGATTTTCAGCAGTAAGGGTATTTCTCTCATTCCTATCCTAAGCACGGTGAATGTCCTTGGCAGCATATTAGGCAGGGAATGGGCAGGTAGGAATTCTCAGATACCAGGTTATCCCTGTGTTTCTCTCCATCTATATACCTAGGGAACTTTTTTCCCCCGCCATACCCACCGCTGCGTAGGGAATTTTTATTTGTTTGTTTATTTAGAGACTAGGTCTTGGCTATTTTTGCCGGTGGAACTACAGGCTCAAGCCAGCCTCGGCCTCAGCTTCCCAGGTAGCTGGGATTATAGGCACACGCCAGCACACCCAGCTATTTTTTTGGAACTCGAAACGCGATCCCCAGTTCCAGCTGCACTCCATAGGCTGACGCTTACTGGCATGCACGTGCCAGCATGCCCAGCTTGTAGGGAATTTTTAGCTTCAAAAAGGCCTTGTTGATTTCAGGGCAAAGTAGAGGAAGTTGTGGGAACAACTGGAAAGCAAAACAAAAGAAAAGCTTATCTGCAGTGTTTCCAGGCAAAGCGTGAGGTATGGCTGTCATCCGAGATACCTAGGTAGTATATATATAGCACATTGCCAGAAATTTGGGTATTACTTATGTTCTTAATACTGACATTAAGATACCTGATATAACTGTTTTCCTTATCAACCTTTACAGCCCACCTCCATCTGCCTCAGGATAGCCAGTCACTTTCCTCCAGGACCATGGTATATGTGAGGATTGGAAATAGAAGAGTTTGAGTCAGACTTGAATTATCATTCAGAAAATAACCACTTGTTGAAAGCATCTGAGGAGTGTAAACCTATGTTTCTGAAAATCTATGCTTCACATACAGTGTTGTAAATCAATATCACCTCAACAAAATACTTGAATAAAAATTTACTTTCAGTTTTTCAAAAAAGAGTTTGGATTAGATAATTCTTTGGCATCTTCCAGTCCTTTTGGTTCCATACTTCCTGTACGTGGCCCAACTGTAGGTATAAGGCAGTTGCTTCTCATCTCTCAGGTTCTCTGGAGTTGGAAAGTAGGAAATAAACTGGGAGGCTGAGGCCAGGGATAGCTTGAGTCCACACGTTCGAGACTACCCTGGGCAACATAGTGAGACCTAGTCTCTAAAAAACAGCCAGGTGTGGTGGCAGGTGCCTTTAATCCCAGCTACCTCGGAGGTTCAGGCTAGGATTCACTTTGAGTCCATGGGATCGGGACTACCCAGGGGAACATAAGCAAGACCTAGTCTCAAAAAAAGAAAGAAATACTTTGTGCTGCTATATAATTCATAAACTTCTCTACAGAGATCAGTACTAATGGTCCCTTTCATTCGATTTTTTTTAATATTATTATAAGTTGAACGCTAGCTGTGTGCTAAATATTGTAGATTCAGTGCCAAGTGACCAAGATAGAATGGTCCCTGGCTTCATTGCGCTTACAGTATATTCATGGAGTATTAAGCCATAGATAATTACTATTGTGGTAAGTGCTATGAAAGTAAAGAACAGGTGCTATGAGGGCATATAGCAAGCAGGGAGCTAATCTAGCTCTGAGGTTTTCCTTGAGGAAATGATGTTTAAGGGTAACATGATAACAAGAGTTCACTGCACAGATGACTTAGAGAAAGGACATGAAATACATTTTCGGCAAGGGTAGGACTGAGGTGTGTTCAAGGTGAGGGAGGAGTCTGGACCTTATTCTGAAGTTATCGCTGAAGACTGTTGAAATAGGAGTGAGGGATGACATGGTTAAATTTCTACTCTTTAAACTTCATTTGCTCCTGAGTAGAAAGTAGGTAATAGGCCTGATTTGAAGCTTTGTGTTGGTCCAGACAAGAAAGGAGATAGTGCTAACATGGGGCAACACCAGTGGAAATGTGGGGAAGTGAACAGATTCAAATTTTTTAGGAGGTAGAACTAACAGTTGGTGATTGATCAGATAATGTGGGAGAAGAGAGAGGTTATTGCAGAGGACTTCCCTGGTTACTGACTTGAAGGGGTTGTTGATGTCGGCAGTCGATCAGACCTGGCTTCCAATACATGTCTCCTGTAGATAAATACCTCTGACTGGGCATGACTCCCTCATAAGGCTGTAAGAGATGAATCACTGAGACTAGAATTGAGGTCTCCTTCCCTCTTTCCTTCCAGAGGTTTTAAAGCTCATTATTTATCTTTTTCACATCATTGGGAGAACAGGAAGCATTTAACCCCCTTTATATAGCTGAAAGTCCCAAAAGTTAAATTTATTTCTTCTCTGGATCACTTAACTCAAGCATGGCTAAGATTAGAGGATGTATGAGGTGCGAGGCTCCATTTTCATTGCATGAAAAACAGCAGCAAGAACACATAAGCTGTGCTTATCTCTTTTCTGCCTATCCTATTCAGTCCTTGTGCTGAATGAAACACCTGGTGTGGTAGGGGAGGTGGGGGAGGGATGGGAAGATTCTAAGGGAAAGCAACCTGGCTAAATGGGAGACCAGGAAAACCCTGATATAGCAGCTTCATATTCCTTAATTTTCTACCTGTGTCGTTGCAGCCATCAGAGGATTCTGGAAATGAGGAAAATTACCTGCTGTGTCAAGACTGGCCTGAGGGCATTTGCTGAGCACAGAGAATCCCAGGAGAAGAACTCCACAGTCTTTCCCACTCTACCACTTGATCTGTCTGATTTACCCACAGAAAGTCAACCAGGATACCCTAAGAGTCTCTAGGCCCTGCATGGAGTCCTCAGGGCTGCAGAGAACTTTGATATTAACAGATAACCTGTTCAGACATTTAGAGAGTTGCAGGAGACTAACTGTCCTTATCACAATCCCCTAGATCTGCATGAACTCACAGCCCCTACTATGCTATTCCCAGTGTGACGACCACTCAATCTCCAACAGAATTGGCAAGAACACTTGACCACCACCACCCTTTCACACTTGTGTTGTGGGTGCTAGCCTGGGAGCCCTCACACGCTAGTAGAGGTCTCCCAGAGGGAGAGATTGGTCACCTCTAATAGGAAAGCTGAGGAAAGCCAAGTGGGAAGTATCATTTACTTTGGGCAAGTTATTTAATCTTTGAGCCTGTTTTTTCTTCTAAGTTGATTACTAACGTCCATAAAGCTCTTGAAAGGTAAGGCTTAAACCATTGTGTCTTGCCCAACATACACCTGCCAATGAGGTGTTCAATAAAGGTCTGGTCAAGTGATGAGTAGTCCCACTCTGGTAGTTTCTATCAGTTTGGGAAGGGAGCCAATGGCCCTTTGTCTAGATCCTACTTTTCTGGCTACTAATCATAACATTTTCTCTGAAAGGATTGGGAAGTCAGCTTTGATTTCCCATGGCCTGTGCACTAGGCTGATTTTATAGTTGAGCTTCCATAGAAGTTAGGAGTCTCTTAAAATCACACTCTTCCTTTATTTTCTGTTTGTTCTAAGGGAATAAGGGGGAGGGACTAAGTTTGGGGAGAGAATCTGGCCCGTTTTAACTGCCTAAAGAGTTCTAATGAGCTTGGATTCCTTCCAAGTCATTTAGCCTCTCAAGCCTGTTTTATTTTCATTATTACTGAAAATAATAGCTAATTTATGAGTGCTTAGTATATACCAGACACTGTGTCAAGCATTTATATGCACTATTTCATTTACTCTTCTATTATGCACATTTTACAGATAAAAAAACGAAGCTCAAGAAGCATAAATCACTTGTTAAAAAAAGCTGCTACCATAATTATCCAGTCTGTACCTATTAGAGCTACACGTACTTTGAAATGGTGAAGCATGTTTGTGATATTTGTCTAAATTAATAGACCATCCAGTTTCACTCAGGATTGAGAAAAGTTCTGGGATGTGGAACCTTCGCTGCTAAACCCAGGGAAGTTCCACATAAACCCAGCCAGCTTCACTACAAACATAGGGTTTATGTTTGCATTGAGGAGGTCCATCCAGGACAGGCCACAGAGCTGCATTTTCCTTTGTTTCTTTGTCTCCTTATGGCCAAACTTCCCTTAGTTAGCATTAAGAATTTGCTGCCTCTCAGCTGGGGTGGGGTGGGGTGGGAATTTGAGACAGGGAGTTATGGAATCAAATAGCATCCTGCTCACAGGCAGAGGTACAGAGCCTAGACCGCTGCTGAAAAGCCAACTTTAAAGCCCGGATGTGAAGTGACTGCTGGGAGCCACAGATTTTTACAGGGAAGTTCACAGGACTAAAGCCAAGTAGACCTGGCTTTAAATCCTAGAACAAGCTGGGCATAGTGGTGTGTTCCTGTCGTCCAAGCGTTGAGAGGCAAGAGGCTTGAGACGCTTGAGTTCGTGGGTTCGAGACTACCCGGGGGCAACATAGCGATACCTATCTTGAAAAAGCAACCGGGCACCTGTAATCCCAGCTACCTGGAAGGCTGAAGCTGGGGATCGCTTGAGTCCGTGGTATCCCGGGCAACAGGGAGACCTAGTCTCCAAAAATAAAAGTAAGTAAATCCTAGGACATTTGCTGTGTGTTTTTCTGGACCTATTTAGGAAATAGAATAATGCCTCTCCATATGTTGAAATCTGAGAAACAGGTAAAAAGGCTAAGTGCAGGGTGCATACTTGGTACTCAACGTTTAGGTTTCCATCCTCTCGTTGCCTTGTGTTTTGTGCCATACTGTCTCCTGCCACATCTTGTCATATACAGACTCATCCCATTAGCTACTTGAGCCCTAGAAATATTTCTTTAAGACATAGTGGGCTGACATAGTGGGCTTGGCCTACCCACCCAGCTGCCCTGCATGTCAGTCATCTCCCCAGCTAGCAAAGAAATGGATGACATCAGCCTTTCTCCCATCCAAGGCCTCTGGACTGTTTTGAGCCATAAATATTTTAGCTGGGCCTTTCTCTAACTGTTGCCCGGGTGATGGGTCCTCAAGGGACTGAGGTGGGAGTGTGGGGGCAGGGCTGGCAGCCTGGAACCTATCTGCAGAGCTGGTCCTAGAGAGGCGGACTTCAAGCCTGGCCAAGAGCCAATGCTGGCTACAGCAGTTTGAAAACTTGCTGCCTGCATTCCCTTGCTTGGGCCGCTTAGCCTCCTGTTTCCAGGCCCAGCTCAGTCCTTGAGTTGCTACTTGATACTGGGTAAATTGCTAAGTGTTTGTGTCTTTAAAGTCTACAATGGAAAAATCACTGCTTAAGTCAACGTAGATAAATGGAGAGGAAAAGGGGATTTTGTAAAAACTTTAAAAGTCATGAAGCGGGGCACCTTGGCGCGTGCCTTTAATCACAGCCTATGTGAGGTAGAGGCTAGGAATCTCTTGAATCTGCAGGTTCGAGACCTGCCTGGGGCAACATAGTGAGACAATCTCAAAAAATATCTGGACATGGTGGTGCGTGCCTGTAATCCTAGCTACCTGGGATGCTGAGGCTGAGGATCAGTTGAGTCCATGGTACCACGGACAATGTGAGCCTGTGGTTCCCTGGGCAACAAAGCGAGACCTAGTCTCAATAAAAGTCATGACGAGACACAGTAGGCCCCACAGCCCTTTCTGGTAGTTTTAAATGGGATCCTAAAGCAATGTTTGTTTTTGTATTTTGCGGCTAGGTCTCACTACTTTTGCCCGTGGAACTGCAGGCTCACATTGCCTGGGGTACCACGTACTCAAGCATTCCCCAGCCTCAGCTTCCCAGGTAGCTGGGATTACAGGCACGCGTCACCACGCCCAGCTATTTTTTGGGACTAGGTCTCACTAAGTGCTCCAGCAGGACTCAAAACCAAGATCCCTGGCCCCTGCCTTGGCTTCCTAGGCTGCCCTCCAGGCATGTACCACCATGCTCAGCTGGATCCTAAAGCAATGTTAATGCTGTTTCACAGACTGTCAGATGTGGCCCTGCCATCTCATCTTCCTCAGTTTTCATCCTTAGTTCCTTTTCCTAAGGTTCTAGGGAGCAGCTTGACTTGACCTGGCACCAGATTTTCTGAGGAGTTTGCACCTATGGGTGTGAAGTCCTTTTGGCTTTATGTGTGAAAACTCGGGCCCCAAAACTCGATCTGACCCACATCCTCTACATTTCGCTTCCCAGGGGTACCTGCATTTATATCCCACCCCTACTATTCCGAAACTAGGTTGTATCCAGGATTGCACAGCCCCTGCCCATTCTTGCCCTTCACATAATCCTCTTGTGCTAGCAGTGATGAATTCCTTTGTATGGCGCTCCCTCTGGTGGTTGATATATGCACTGCAGGAGCATAAGATAGCAAATGGAAGCCTGAATTTCAAGCTACCCTGAGGTGGAATACCAGGGTGAAGTATCATCCCCCACTCATAATGACATTCCATTTCGTACTAGGCTATCTGCCATCTGTTCATTCTCTCTTTAATCTTCACAATGAAAGTCGGGCACGGTGGCTCGTGCCTGTAAGCTTCAGTCTATGAAGCGGCTGGGGCTAGGGATTGTGGTTCGAGTCCCTCTCAGGGCAACACAGGGAGACCAAGTCCCTAATTATACAAAATAAAGCAGGTTTGAAAAGTGAAATGAAATCCAAACTTTTCACTCTTCATAGCTTTCAAGATCTTCAAGTGATAATGAGCTTTCAACCTTCAAATTACCCTCAAGTCACAATGGGCTTGCTTTTCTGGTATATAGCGTACCTCTGGACCTTGTGCTGTTATATCCTCAGGTATATTACCTGGGAAAATTCTCATTTTTTTAAAGACTAAGGAGGAAATGCAGTATTTTTAGGCTTGTGCATATTATCTTTGTAGTGATCAAATTCTTCAAGATGATGGAAAGACATGTCTATATTAGAGGAAGGGTGTGTGGATGAACCCTGACATGGACATTAAGTGGGGAGACTGATGGTACATGGAAGTGAGAATGGCCCGGGAAGTAAGAACATGAAAGCACCTGATTCTCTTATAGTACAAGTTAGATGTAAGTATTCCTCCTGGCAGAGGGAAGTGAGCAACTCCCAGAGAAGCTGGAACAGAGGTGATGATATTTCAACGTCTCAAATCTTAAATTCACCTTCATTTTCTGTCTACTTCAGTCATATCTTGATAGTAACCTATCAACCTACTTGATAGTAAGACCTATGAGCACAAGACACAGTACATAGGTAAAATACATAGAATAACATCTTTAATCTCATAAGATAGGTATTAATATAATGACACCGAGGCACAGAGAGGTCAGTGATGATTTGATTTCATGTGAACCCGGCTCAGAGAAGGCTCTGGATAACTACACTTTAATATTGAGAAAAGTGCCTTATATTTCCATGAACAAATTAGCTAACACTCCAGAAAGCAATATCATCCTGTGGGTTCAATACCCCCACTGTAATAAGGTTTGCGTACTCCCAAGTTGAACACTGATGATCTGAAGGGCAGATGTTGCTCCAGAATAACATGGCCAAGAAAGATCCCAACTCGACACCCAATAACACATAACTGGCCTAGAGCCAGAGGCATTTCCCCAAAAACTCAAACTGCTGGAAATGCCAGTAAAGAGTAAACTAACCAGGAAATGAAAATGTAGATAAAGGAGGGGAGGACTTCCAGGTCACAAAACAGCTGAGAATTGTGGACATAAATCAGGATGACGAGAGCATGCTACCATCTTATTTTCCCAGGTAGTCTGTAGGAGACATGAAAGAACTGAGACTAAGGTGAGATAGAGGGATAGGAGTGTATTACTTCAGTTTGCAATGTCCGACAGCAAACACTGACAGAGTCCATAAAACTTCAGGTGTGGTTGGATCCAGGGTTTCAGATGACATCAAATATCACTGGATTTCTTGACTTTTTGGTGATTCATCATTAAGTTCTCTCCAGAAGGCACCTACAGCTCCAAGTTTATATCCTACTTAACCATCCCAGGGGCTATGAAGGCAATCACTTCCCAGTTATTTCAACAAAGATCCTAAGATTACATCCCATTTAGCCTGATTTGGGTCATGAGTCATTAAAATGCCCCTTCTACCAACCAATCACTGTAACCTGAGATGGCAGGGAAAGAATGCTTTTGATTCACCAGACCAGGGTCATCTTTCACTGGAACTGCATTGTAAGGCAGCTCCATCAAACCACAAAGATTCAGAGAATGGGAGGAAGGGTAGCTCCGGGAATGAAAAACCACAGCGTTCTTATCAAAAGAAAGGAATGGATGCTGGGCAGGAAATCAATAGTCAACCTGTACAGGTAGTCAGGTGCCACAGATAATTAATGGCATGCAAAGCAGTCCAGTTGCATGGCTTACCTTGTATATTGACTGGATTGTAGGAAAGCCTTCAATTCAGCGAACATTTACTAAATAGTTGCCACACCCAAGGCCTTTAGCATAATAGAGGAACAGCAAGACATTCCTCTGTCACCAGCCCCAGTGAGACAATTTGCAGATCCAAGTTATTCCCACAGACTATAGTAGGGAAATCCCTGTCCATCTCTCAGAAACCAGCTCTGCTGTCATCTCCAATGAAACCTCTGCCAAAGTCACCTTCTATGCATCCACCTCATAACTTGCTGCACATTGCTACGTTCCATAGTATAGTAGCACTTTTGGTATACGCTGCCATAACTTACTCTCCCATCTGTCCACCCAGTAATGAGGTAATGAGTGTCCCCTCTGTATCTCAAGTACCCAAGGATATATCTTTAAGAATGTTGATCAGTCCCCCCTGCCTAGACTCAGTATTAGATGGAATATTACAGGCTGCCACTACCTCAATTAACTAATTGAGTGCTTACCATGTGCTAGGTTGTTAGGCTTTGAGATTCACAAATAAGATAGATTTCATATTTAGTATTTTCTGGTTTTCTTTTTTTTTCTGAGACTAAGTCTTGCTATTTTACCCAGGGAACTGCAGGCTCAAATTGCCTAGAGTACCATGGATTCAAGCGATCCTCAGCCCCAGCTTCCCAGGTAGCTGGGATTACAAGCACCTGCCATCATGCCCAGCTGGTTGTTTTTTTTGTTTGTTTGTTTTTTGTTTTTGAGACTAGGTCTCGCTATTTTTTTGCCTGTGGAACCCCAGGCTCTCGTTGCCCGGGGTACCACACACTCATTCCCCAGCCTCAGCTTCCCAGGTAGCTGGGATTATAGGCGTGCACCACCACACCCAGCTATTTTTTTTGGAACTAGGTCTTGCTACGGGCCCCAGGGGGGACTTGAACCACGATCCCTAGCCTCGGCTGCTTCATAGGCTGAAGCTTACATGCACGAGCCACCGTGCCCCGCCTTCCAGCTGTTTTTTTGAGACTAGGTTTCGCTATGCTGCCTTGGGCGGTTCTGGAACCTGTAGACTCAAGCGATTCCTGTCTCGGCCTCACTTCATAGGCTGCGATTAAAGGCACGCGCCACAATGCCCAGCCTTGTCAAAAAATTCTTTTGACTTTGACTTCAAATCCAGGATCCAACTGAGATGATTCATCATGTCCATCTGGTACAAACCATTGACATCTCTTGCTAAGATCATGGCATAGTTTTCTGTAGGGACCCCTGCTTCTACCTTTGTATCCATACAATCTATTCTCACACAGCAGGTGGAGTAAGTCTTTAGAAATGAAAATTTAGACCCTCCAGTATGTTCTCATTTCATTCAGAATAAAACCCACATAGCACTATTAGGTCAGTCATCTCTTCTTGTGTCTAACGGTCCTGTCTATTACATTCGAGCCATACTGCATCTTTGCTGTTTTTTAAATGTATCCAGCATGCTACTACCTGGTGGCCCCTCCTACCACTGCCCCTTTCCTCCTGCCTGAAATGCCCTTTTCTCCAGATATCTGCACGACTGACTCACTCATTTCCTTCAAGTGTCTGCTGAAGTCGCCCCCTCAATGAAGCTTATTCTGACTGCCCTGTCTACAACTGAAACCTCCATCCCCTTTCCTGTTTTTCCTCCACAACAATCATCCCCATCTGACATACTGCAGAATTTACTAATTTTATTTATATTCATCTTCCCTCATTTACCTGAATGTCTTTTAATTATCTACAAATTCAATTCATTGAATATTTACATAGACTATGCACTAAACACTGCTAAGAGATGGAGCAATTCATAAGTCTTAGGAAGGAAGAAATAACAATTAGGAGTAGCTCATGTATCAAGCGCTTCCCTTGTGTTAAGTGATTGCCAAACATAATAAAAATGGCTAACATTGATTAAAACAGACTATTATTCTACACGCATTGTCTCATTCAGTCTCTCCAAGATCTGTGTGGTAAATATCACCAGCCTCAATGTACAGAGCCAGAAACAAGATGGCAAAGCTCTAAGCAGGCAGACAGGATTTGAACTAAGGGTGTGGCGACAGAGTAAAGCCAGATGTGACAAATATTTAGGATTTAAGGTCAGCAAAAAAGAGGTGAAAGATTGGATGTGGCAGCCCAGGGAAGGGGAGAAACAAGCCCCAAGTTTTGACTTGGATAGACCACACTGCGATAAAGCCGAAGAGGAAGATGAAATCCCAACTGGGGAGGGACGCGAGTTTGAGGTGTCTATGGGCCACTCAAAGGGACAGTTCATCTCAGGCAGGAACCAAGAGGCGGTTCCGACTCCTACCCCTTCGTCAGGCCCGAAGAGATGCTGAGAGAAGACACGCAAGGGAAGTTCCAGCAGGAGGTGGGTTCCCCCTCCCACTTGGCTCTCCAGCAGCAGATATAAGCAAGCCACGAGTTACCGTGAGACAAAGAGCGCTCAGGCAACGCCTTCGCCTCGGCGGTCCCTTTAAGAAGCGCGCTTCCAGCTTATAGCCCGCCTTGTATGCAAATTTGGCGGCGAGGCGGGAGCGCGCCGCTGATACCCCGGGACTAGGCTGCGGCGGTTAGTCCTCTCCCGGCCGCCGTCGCCTCCGACATATTGCCCGCAGGAGCTGCGGCGGCGAAGCGGAGAGCGCCGGGGGGAGGAGATGGGTGAGCAGAGTGGGTCCGGCTCGGCTCGGGAACGGGCGGGCGCGGGGGTTAGGATGGCCAAGCTGCTTAATTGCTCTCCCACGCGGACAGGATCCTGGCGAGGAGAGGGGGAGGGGATGTGGGCGCAGTGGGACCCCGCCCCCTCCTGTCGTTTTGCGGGGTGGGGCCTTTGTTGTGGGGGCGGGACATTGGTATAGTGGGCGGGGCCTCTGAGAAGACGACGGCTTGCAGGGTCCAGGGCTTTAATGAAGACCAGCGCACCTGGGCTAGAAGTGGGGGCGGAGCTTGTGTGGGCGGAGCCTTGGTGCTAAGGGCGGAGCTTGAGCGTTCGGGAATTTTTGTGCGGGGACGAACTTTCCGAGCTGTAAGGGCGCTGGGGTTGGTGGAGCGAGGACGAGACCTTCCAGTTATTATAATAAGGAAGCCCATTCTGGAGTGCAGTTTTGTGTTAAGAGAGCTTTTACAATCCTGGTGGCGGATTTTCTGGGTCGATAATTGTGTGGGCGGGGCTTTGGGGCTGAGGTACTTTCAGTGGAGAGCTTCTAAAGAGAGGCAAGTAGGTGTGGTGTGGGCTGAGGGTGCGTGTGTGGGATTCTCTAAGCCAAGTATAATAGTGTATGAACAGAGCTTCTGGGCTAGGAGGCTGATTGGGGTAGAGTTCCTGGATCAGTATTTTATGTAGACATGTGGGGAAACTAAGGGTGTATATGCAGGCTGCTGTGTTGCTGTGAAGGGTATAATCTCTAACTTAACCAGGGCTAGGGTGATGCTTAGGAGCTTTGTAGAGGACCTTTATGCAAGATGGGGCCTAGGAGCTCTGACTAGACTGTTACACTTAGGTCTTGAGTCCAGGTTTTGGGTCCACAACCACAAAATTCTAGAGCTACATCTGGCAGTGGTTTTTGACTGCCAGATACCAAGATGCCAGTTTAGGTGGATCTCAGCATCCTGGAGAAAAAAAAAAAACTGTGTCAAGGGTGCTCAGAATTTTAAGTCCACAGAAGCATATAGTATATGATTGAGACAATATATGCCAGAGCTTGAGCACATATCACCCACACCCCCAGACTACCTGCTAATGTGGTGTATGCTCAGTTTTCTAATCTGTGAAAAACTGCTCAGTTCATCCACTCATATATATACATACCAGGCACTTTATCTTGGGCACTGAGCTAGGGGTACAACATAAAAGGACAGGTTCTGTTACTGACTTTATTGACCTCCCATTCCAATAGGAAAGATGAGGTTAGTTTTACAAAATTTAAAAACAATTTAGATTAAAAAAAATTTTTTTTGGAGACTACGTCTTACTATATTGCCCAGGATTGTCTCGAATCTACATACTCAAGTGATCCCCAGCCTCAGCCTCCTGGGTAACTGGGATTCAGGTGCACACCACCACGCCTGGCTCAATTTAGATAAAATTTTATTTAAAAAATTTAACAGCTGTCATTACTATCTCAAAATTTCTCAAATTATGTGTTGTGCTTTTTTCACTAAAAAAGGTAGAAATAAGATAGAGTGATTGGGCAGCTACTTCAAAAATCACAGTTTTCCAGACAGAGGAAACGTCGAGTGCAAGAGGTAACTACAAGCTAAACTTGCTTAAGAAGAGAAAAACCAGATGGCTGAAGCATAAGGGATGAGACAGGTAATGACAGGAGATGAAGCTGAAGAGGTGGGCAGGAGCTAGATCAGCCATCTCTGAGGGATAAGTGATAAAGGGAAATACCAGGTAACTGGTAGCCAGTATCATTGCTATTATCCTAATTGTGTCCTCTGGCTTGAGGATCTACCTTGTGTTGAGCTCCACAGGAGGACGAAGAGGTCCCAATAGGACATCCTACTGTCGCAATCCGCTCTGTGAGCCAGGATCCTCAGGGGGCTCTGGTGGGGGTCACACTTCCAGCGCATCAGTCACCAGTGTCCGTTCCCGCACCAGGTAAATTACCTCTCTATTCCTTGCTCCTGCTGTGGGCTCAAGCTCAAGCTCTTCTTGACTGGGTTCTACAGTGTGATTCCTCAGATGCTGTCTTAGAGGGCAGTGAGCTGCTGAACAAAAATTGAGAGGGCAGTCACTTGGACAGATGCATGGGATATAGTATAATAAACCCAAGGCCTGGATTCTATAGTTTTGCTATGATTTGCTGATGGCTTGCACAAATTGTTTCCCCTTTCTGATCCTTGTTTCCCTCATCTGTAAAATGGACTTAATAATGCTTTCCCTTCTGTAGAGTGCTGGAAAACCAGAATTAGGGATAGGAACCACAATTAGGGATAGGAAAAGGCTTTGTGGGCACCTCTGACTGACAGGCAGGAGTAGGACTCCAGCATTGCCAGGACTTGCCTTTCTGATCCTGCGCCACAATTTTATCACCCAGAAGTCCTTCTTAATGAGTTCTTAGGTCAGCTCTTAACATTATTCCCTCCCTGCCCTAGGAGCAGTTCTGGGACTGGTCTCTCCAGCCCGCCACTGGCCACCCAGACAGTCGTGCCGCTACAGCACTGCAAGATCCCCGAGCTGCCAGTCCAGGCCAGCATTCTGTTTGAGTTGCAGCTTTTCTTCTGCCAGCTTATAGCCCTCTTCGTCCACTACATCAACATCTACAAGACAGTGTGGTGGTATCCACCCTCCCACCCACCCTCCCACACCTCCCTGGTAGGTGCCCAACTAGGGCCAGTTGTGTGAGAGTGTGTGTGTGTCTATATGTGTGTGCATGAGAGAAGGAGACAGACAGATGGCAGACATCTGGTTTCAGTTTAGCGTAATTCACTAACCACCCTGTATACTTACCCCTGTGCTGGGCAGTGTAGAACAAACAGGAAACCGATGATTCCTGAACACTAAAATGCTCAATACCACACTAGACCTTGTAAGGGTGGCAGAGTTGAATCTGACACAGACTTTACCTAAAAGAGCAGTCCTATGTCCTGTGGGGAGATGAACCACAGGTGCATGTGAGTGTTTCATAGACTAGGAAGATCACCCATGCAGGAGAGATGCATGGATGATGACAGCATCACTCTCATCTCCAGGGACTGTCCCACTTCCTCTGGGGCCTGTTGTACCCCTTTGATAATTTCCTGGCCTGACTCAGCTGAAGGCCTGTGAAGGTCAGAGTGGGGATACTTCCTGTGGAAAGGACTGGGCAGGGGAGGTGGGTATAAGAAAAGCCCAAATATGGACAGGGGGGCCCATGTGACCCCTAGCCTCTACCCCCTGACAGAATTTCCACCTGATCGACTTCAACTTGCTGATGGTGACCACCATTGTTCTGGGCCGTCGCTTCATTGGGTCCATCGTGAAAGAGGTGATTGGGTTCTAGAGGCTGGCCGGGGACTTTGGGGTTCCTCTCTCCCCCTGGGGATGCCAAAGACATATGCCCTTCCGCCCTGAAGCATTTCCTTAAGCTTCCCTTTGGACTTGGTGAAGAATATTACATACTTCCCATTGGCTCTTAGAGTTTACTGGGTGTCAAGGAGAAGGAGTTGCCTTGCCAGGTTCTGCCTAGCCTGCTACCCCACATTTCCCTGGGTGGGACCACAGGCCACACTGGGTGGGATTTGGGCACAGCCCCAATGATTTCCATCCAAGATTCCTTCCTATCCTATCTCGCCCTGACCCAGGCTTCTCAGAGGGGAAAGGTCTCCCTCTTTCGCTCCATCCTGCTGTTCCTCACCCGCTTCACGGTTCTCACGGCAACAGGCTGGAGTCTGTGCCGCTCCCTCATCCACCTCTTCAGGACCTACTCCTTCCTGAACCTCCTGTTCCTCTGCTATCCGTGAGTACCCCTCACTTCACCCCTCCGTGCCTAGCACCTGCTCTTGACCTTTGGCCTGAGTGTAGCTGGGTCCTCAGTCCCCATACCTGGAAGACTCATACGCAGGGCAGCAATAGTATCCTCTCACATTGTCTGACAAAGAGAACAGGATGATTAGCCTTCTTTTGCAGGAGCAGAAACTAAGAGGGCAGAATTTACATAAGGTGCCCACAAGAGGGAAGTCAAAATGAGACTCAGGTGTGAGAGTATATCCCACAGGAACATCCCTGGGGGGTGCAGGGGCTGTGTCTCCCTCTTTCTCTCTTTCTTTTTCTGTGTCTCTGTGAATTTCAGCGCTTGTGTCATCTGTTGGTGCCTTCCCCAAGTCTGTGAGCACCTCTTTGTGTGCATGAAGCACATGTGTGTTTGTGTGTAACACATGCACGTGTGTATCTTTTTTGTCTGTTTTACTCATTCACTCCCTCCATTTCCTCATCTTCCCAGAACCCGGACTGTTGAGGAAAGAGCCCAGGACTGCCCTTTCCTAACCTAGATTTGGGAAGCGCTGTGTCAGGGTGTCCACTCTGGCTGCTCCTGGAGTAAGCTCCAGGCTGCATGAGCATTCACAGTTATTTCCCAACCTCTGGGCTTTCTGGTTAATGAACTTCATCAGATCAAGCCAACCCTGTTCACTGGCAAGCTTCAAAACTGGACTCTCCTCTCTCCACCCTGCACGACCAACAAACAGGGCGCTGTCATGAGAAGCACTCCACCATACCTTTTTTTTAATTCTAACAGTGACACCTGTGATATTAAAACATTAAACTCACACAAGTTTTAACCTCGAAAGTAAAAGTCCCACATGATCTCAGTCCGCCAGAAAACCGCTATTGACAGTATAGCCTTCTAGACTTTTCTGTGCAAGTATACATACAAACATAGTTCTTTCAGATACAGATGAGATTGTAGTGTTTATGATGTACAACTTACTACATTTTTTACATCATATATATAATCAAAAACTTAGATGTTCTAGGCCAGGCATGGTGGCTTGTGCCTGTAAGCTTCAGCCTATGAAGCGGCCGGGGCTAGGGATCGTGGTTCGAGTCCCGCCTGGAGCCTGTAGTGAGACCTAGTTCCAAAAAAATAGCTGGGTGTGGTGGCACATACCTGTAATCCCAGCTACCTGGGAAGCTGAGGCTGAGGATTGCTTGAGTCTGTGGTACCCCAGGCAACGTGAGCCTATGGTTCCATGGGCAAAAATAGTAAGACCTAGTCTCAAAAAAAAAAAAAACTTGTTCCATGGTAATACATAGGGGTCTGCCTAATTTTTTGTAGTGGCCTCATAGTATTACAGTGTATAAGTTTTTTTTTTGTATAGATTTAAATGATTTGTCTTCAACTAGTGGAATTTTGGATTGTTTCTAGCTATTTGAAACAATGAGGAATTCTTTACCATTTTTGCACACTTGTCCAATATTCCCATATAATACATTAATTTGACTTACTGGGAGGCCGGACATGGTGGCACATGCCTGTAAGCGGCAGCCTAGGAAGCTGCGACCAGGGCCAGGGATCGCGGTTCGAGTCCCGCTGGGGGCACATAGCGAGACCTAGTCTCAGAAAAATAGCTGGGCGTGGTAGCGTGTGCCTGTAATCCCAGCTACCTAGGTAGCTGAGGCTGGGGATTGCCTGAGTCTGTGGTACCACGGGCAACGTGAGCGTGCAGTTCCACAGGCAAAAATAGTGAGACCTAGTCTCAAAAAAAATTTTTTTTTGACTTACTAAGCCAAAAGGTGTGTTCGTTTACATTTCTCATGGAAAATGTACAAATGAGCCTTAAAGGATTTACTGGTTATAACTGTCACAGTAGCCTTAATTTGACACTTTCTGGTTACTATAGTGAGCCAATTTTCCCTAGATACAGATATCACCCAGTGTTCATATTTTACTTATTTTTTAATCAATTAAAAACTTTAGCAGTACAAATACATCATAAAAATTAAGTCCATGGCCAGGCATGGTGGCTCATGCCTGTAAGCTTCAGCCTATGAAGCGGCCAGGGCTAGGGATTGCGGTTTGAGTCCCTCCTGGGGCCCATAGTGAGACCTAGTTCCAAAAAAATAGCTGGGTGTGGTGGCGCATGCCTGTAATCCCAGCTACCTGGGAAGCTGAGGCTGGGGATTGCTTGAGTCTGTGATACCCTGAGCAACAAGAAGGCTGCGGTTCCATGGCAAAAATAGTGAGACCTAGTCTCAAAAAAAAAATTAAGTCCAGGAGTGCTAACATGCTAGTGATAAAAAGATAGCTTCCAACCACACCTTCCAGATTTTTTAATCCTAGTTCTTTGAAAGTCTTACTGTTTTGTTTTTCAAGTTGCTGCCATCATTGTAATATCCTTGCACCTTTATCTCCTTTACACAGTTAAAATTTAAAAGGGGAAAAAGAATACAGAATAAAAAAATCTCTTATTTGACTCCTACTCCCAGCTGCCTAGTTTTTCTTCCAAGGAGTAATCACTAATATTTCTGGCCTATGTAGATTGGAAGTAAATGTTCTGTGCATGTGGAAGTACATCACACATGCACACATGTCATGCATGCCTTTGTTTTTGTTTTTTGTTTTTGTTTGGAACTAGGTCTCACTATGTTACTGGGGTAGTCCCGATCCCACAAACTCAAGCGATCTCCAGCCTCAGCCTCCCAGGTAGCTGGGATTACAGGCACGCACCACTGTGCCCAGCTGCTTTTTTGAGAATAGGTCTCGCTATGTTGCCTGGGGTAGTCTTGAACCCGTGAACTCAAGTGATCCCAGGCCTTTTGCCTCCCGGTGCTTGGATTACAGGCACATGCCACCACATCCGGCTCATGCATGTCCTTGTATGCACAGACTCCTTGCTGTGATGGTGAAAATTTAGTGGATCTCTCCATACTGTTCCCAATTTTTGATAGCTATTATTCTTTTCAGTTTTCTGTTTATTATTTCAATAATATAAGTATGTGTGTTTTTATACCATCGGTATAGTCAGCATCTTAATTCCTTTTAAGATGAGACTGTTAGGAATACTACCCATCCATTTTTCTTCCCTCTTCCTTCTCTTCCTTCCTGGCAGCTATACTTTTCTATTGTAAAACCTGAAATTCATATTCTCCTATATAATCATATTTAAGTCTTCCATTCTTTATGCAAAGTTAACTGGAGAAATTAAAAACTAAAAACTAGCCTTGATTTTATTATGAGTATGAAAATATCATTCACTGCAGACTGGTAATGTGCATTGATAACATTCCTTTTCTATAGTTACCAAGTTTTAATCTTGAACTTCTTAAAAATAGAATGTTTCTAGCCAGGCACGGTGGCTTGTGCTTGTAAGCTTCAGCCTATGAAGCGGCCGGGGCTAGGGATCGCAGTTTGAGTCCCGCCTGGGGCCCGTAGCGAGACCTAGTTCCAAAAAATAGCTGGGTGTGGTGGCGCGCACCTGTAATCTCAGCTACCTGGGAAGCTGAGACTGGGGATTGCTTGAGTCTGTGGTACCCAGGGCAATGAGAGCCAGTGGTTCCACAGGCAAAAACAGGAAGACCTAGTCTCCAAAAAAAAAAAAAATAGCATGTTTCTAATGCAAACATCAAGTTGTTTCTCTTTTCTTACATTCCTTCATTGGCATAAATTTTTGTCACTTTTTAGTTTGCTTCATATTTAGAGTGTAACTTTCTGATATGCCTTTTTATTTCTCTTAAGAGTTTCTAACTGCTTTTCTTTTTTCTTGTTGACAAAAGAGTGATGGGCCTTCAACATGTCCTCAAGTTTATCCAGCCTCTCAATCATGCTACCTGGCCTGGAGTCCATTTCCCTCCCCTCCCCCCTGGAGCCTTCCATCCTCCTGCTCCAGTCTGGAGTGGTTGCTCTTTAGGCCTGCTGTACAGCTCTCAGCCTGGGACTTCCCTTCGCTGCCCTCCTGGGTTGGATCCACTGTTTCCTGGATCCCATATCTTCCTTTTTCTTGGTTTTCTTCCTTATTTTGCTGGAGTGCATTATCAGGTAATTTCTTTTAACAATGGGTACATGGGAGGAATATACATTCTGAGTCTTTGCATGTGTGAAAATGTCTTTATTCTCCTCTCATTTGATTGATGGTTCACTTGAATGTAGATTTCTAAATTCATATTCTTGGAACCTTGAAGGTACTACTCCATCGTCTACAACATCCAGGGTTTCTAATGAGAAGTCTGTTATGAATGTGGTTCTAATTACTTCGGTTTTTTTCTTTTTGAAAATTTTAGTATACTTCCTTTTAATTATTTGAAATTTCAGAATGATGTGTCTGCTATAGAACTTTTGTTATTCATCTTATCAGGACTTATTAAAAGATTTGGGTATTTCTTCAGGTCAAGGAATTTTCTTCTTTTTTTTTTTTTGAAATGATATCTTCCTTTCTAGTTTTTCTATTCTTTCTGAGAAGTCTGTTCATCAGATGCTAGATCTCATAGATTGATTGGTCTCTTACATTTTCTCTTAGATTTTTCATCTCTTCCCCCCGCCCCTTTCCCTCTCAGCCCCTTCCTTTCTTTCTCTATCCTGTTTCTTTCTCCCTTTAATTTTCTGCTCTCTCTTTTTACTTTGCCTTTAGGGAGGTTTTCTGAATTTTAACCTTTCAGCATTTTTATTGAGTTTTTTTCAACAATCATATTTTTTGTTCCTAATGTCTTTCTTGTTCTTCTGACTGTTCTTTTCTTCTTTCATTCTATGCTTATTTAAAAATTTCTTATGTTCCCTAAAATTTGTCTTTCCACTGAAGGTACCTTTTTCTGTCTCATGCTCCTACTTTTTCTAAATATAATTGGTTTCTTTGGATGTCTACTTAGCTTCAAGAATAAAGGATCATGCCAGGCACAGTGGCACGTGCCTGTAAGCAACAGCTTATTGAGTCACAGAGGGATATGGGGATCGCGGTTCGAGTTCCACCAGGGGCAACACATCAAGACCTAGTCCCAAAAAATAGCTGGGCATGGTGGCACGCACCTGTAATCCTAGCTACCTGGGAAGCTGAGGCTGGGGATTGCTTGACTCCGTGGTACCACAGGCAACGTGAGCCTGAGGTTCCACAGGCAAAAATAGCGAGACCTAGTCTCAAAAAAAAAGTGATCAAGTAACTTAAAATGTATTTTCTCTCCCCTGCCTATTGTATATATGAATATGAGTAAGGAGCTAGTTGTCAGGCTAGGGGAACCCATAAGCTCGAAAGGTGGTATTACACTCAGATGCCCCGCTAGAGACCTTGATCCTCTTTAATTTATTCAGTGTCTTGAAGAAGCAGCTTTCAGGTTGGATTGTATGAAGTGTGTAGGAGACTAAAGGAATTGACTCTTATAAGTAAATAAAAAATCTTTTTTTTTTTTTTGGAGACTAGATCTCGCTATTTTTGCCCGTAGAACTGCAGGCTCTCGTTGCCCAGGGTACCACAGACTCAAGCAATCCCCAGCTTCAGTTTCCCAGGTAGCTGGGATTACAGGCACGCGCCATCACGCCCAGCTGTTTTTTTGGAACTAGGTCTCACTATGGGCCCCAGGTGGGACTCGAACCACAATCCCTAGCCCCGGCCGCTTCATAGGCTGAAGCTTACAGGCACGAGCCACCGTGCCCGGCCCTTATTTAAAAATCTTTGTTTAATGCCACTTATTCAGGCCAGCTTTGCACTTCTACTTTTTAACAAATGTGGCCACTTTGGGTCACTCTGGACAGATAAATTCCTACCCCCCCCCCCCATTATAGCCTTATCATGGTATGTTCGAGACCAACACCATCCAATTTATTAGCTTCTAGCTACTTGTTATTGAACTTGAAATAGGCTAGTTTGAATTGAGATGTGCTATAAATGTAAAATACACACTGGATTCTGAAGACAGTACCAAAAAAAAAACCTAAAACATCTCACTAATAGGTAGTGATTACACGTTGAAATGTTGAAATGATAATATTTTACATAGGTTGGGATAAAAGAAATTAAGCATTAAAATTAATTTTACCTCTTAATTTTAAAGAAAATTGAAAAATTTATGTGTGACTCATGAATAGAAGTGCTTTAGAGGATGATTTCCTTCATCTGTCATCTCCTTTCTAGACTTGTCAAAATTACTTGTGTATTGATAACCCCCCACTTTTTTACTAATACAGATTTATTTTTTACTTTTTAATTGTCACATCTTGGGTGGGACGGCTAAGAGGGAATCTACCATCTTGCATGTGAAGTTGTTTCTAATTTCGTTTTTTATTATTTCTCATTTCTGGCCTGTCAAAGTAGTGTCACTTGCTGTCACCAAATAATTGAGTTGATCACAAGACCTGTCTACATCCCTTCCTACAGGCAAAACCAGGGAGATTCTTAAGTATGTACTACTAAGTTTAAGTCTGAATTCCTTCAGTGTTCGTGGAGGCACCCCATTCCCTTTTTTCAGAATACCTCATTCACAATGTCCTGAAGTATGTTTTGGAAATCCCATTTCAGTCTTCTCTCCTGTCCCATAAAAATCACTGACCTCTTTCTTTTCTAAGCAGAGTATATTGACCTTCTGCTTTGGGTCAGGTACCATGCTGGGGATTGTTGCAAGGATTAGAAAGGACTGAAAACACTTGCATGATGCCTGACTGAATGCAGAGTCAGTGCAAGCTACGTAACATAAAGTGTGTTAAGGAAACTGAGGCTCAAAGAGATTAAGTAAGTTGCCCTAAATCAGAGCACTAGTAAGTAACAGAGCAGGGATTTTAATTCTGGCCTATTTGACCCCAAAGATTATTCTCTTGACTGTAGTTCTCTAGTTTATCTTACCCCAGGGATAATAGTAGTATCCCCATCTTGTATCTTTATAGCAGATGCATTATGGATATGGTTTAGGTAAGGAGCATCTCTGTTTTATAGACCAGAAAGTAAAAACCCAAAGAAGCTCTTACTTACCTGGGGATTCCCATATTCCTTCTTGGGACCTCAGAAAACAGGAAAAGAGAAAGTAATTGTTGATATAGAAAGCATAGCGTTATCATGGCCCTGATTCCTGGAGGCAGGAATCCTCTTAGGGCTATGTAGCTCTCAGAATCCATGGAAAATGAGAGGCCCCAAGCTAAATCAAAAAGAAGACGGGCACGGTGGCTCGTGCCTGTAAGCTTCAGCCTATGAAGTGGCCGGGTCTAGGGATCATGGTTTGAGTCCCACCTGGGGCCCGTAGCGAGACCTAGTTCCAAAAAATAGCTGGGCATGGTGGCGTGCGCCTGTCATCCCAGCTACCTGGGAAACTGAGGCTGGGAATTGCTTGAGTCTGTGGTATCCCAGGCAACGAGAGCCTGCAGTTCCACAGGCAAAAATAGTGAGACCTAGTCTCAAAAAAAAAAAAAAAAAGATGCCCACCATGACCGCATACTCTGCTTAGCATCCACTCACTCCCTGTAACTACCTGCTCTCTTGGCTGTGAATGTACATAGGTTGCTCCTCAAGCAGCTCCAGCCACACACTGCACACACCCTTGGATATGAATTAGCTCAGCCCTGAGGGCACTGCTCAGGAAATAGGGTTGGTACTGTTCAAGGGCCTGGTACAGTTGGTGCAAAATAAATATTTTTTCCCAAACTGCTTTCTATGAAATAAATTCCCAAATATTTGTTCCCAAACTGCTATGAAATAAAAAGCTGCCTCTAACATAAGCATCCATAACAATTTATACCTCTTTTTTGTGTCCCTGATTACTTTTTTTTTTTTTTTTTTGAGACTAGGTCTTGCTATTTTTGCCCGCGGAACCACAGGCTCATGTACCTGTGAGTATGAGGGGTACCACGGACTCAAGCAATCCCCAACCTCAGCTTCCCAGGTAGCTAGGATTACAGGCATGCACTACCACACCCAGCTATTTTTTGGGACTAGGTCTCAGCTGTGTTGCCCTGGGCGGGACTCGAACTGCGATCCCCAGACCGTGCCGCAACTCCATAAACTATCGCTTACAAGCATGCACCACCATCCCCGGCCCTGATTACATTTTTAATTACTTCTAGCATTTTTGAGTATCTGTCTTGATCCGTAGTATCAGACAGTTCTGAGTTTGCATCCCAACTCTGTTAACTTCCTTTATTGTATAGCCTTTACCTCTCTGAGCCACAGTTTCCTCAGCTGGAAAGGGTACAGAAAAGCAATAGTGATTTTAGGAGAATAAAAGAAGAGAATGCAGGTTAAGCACTTAGAGTAGTGTCCAAAGCAGAGGCTGTGCCAGTAAGCATGACTGTTATGATGTTAGTCAGCACTTGCTTCCTGCTGTATCCCCAGCGCTCAGCACCAGGCTCCTGACGTGCTCAATTCCGGTACATGTGTTGAATGATTCATTACTGGATAGAAGGCTGGGTAAATTCTCCCCTCTGAGCAGCCAGGAGAGCTAAGCCCTAGGCAGAAAAGAAGATTCCCTCAGTGGGTGAGGGTTGGGATCTGCACCCACGGCAGGCAGCCCTTACCACTGTCTTCCCCAGCAGGTTTGGGATGTACATTCCGTTCCTGCAGCTGAACTGTGACCTCCGCAAGACAAACCTCTTCAGCCACATGGCCTCCATCGGGCCCCGGGAGGCGGTCAGCGGTCTGGCCAGGAGCCGGGACTACCTGCTGACACTGCGGGAGACCTGGAAGCAGCATACACGGCAGCTGTATGGCCCAGAGGCCATGCCCACCCATGCCTGCTGCCTGTCACCCAGTCTCATTCGCAGTGAGGTAGAGTTCCTCAAGATGGACTTCAACTGGCGTATGAAGGAGGTGCTGGTCAGCTCCATGCTGAGTGCCTATTACGTGGCCTTTGTGCCTGTCTGGTTTGTCAAGGTGCGTAGCCCAACCCAGGAAGGGAAACGTCCTGCCTAGGGCCTTGCCCTCCTGTCTCCCCCACTTGAGCCCTCCTGCTTGCATAATTAACTCCACTGTTTGTGATAAGATACCTTTCTGTTCTCTTAGAAACTAAAGTGACCACTCCTCTATTTTAGAGTGGGTAGAACAAGTCTGATGATGAGGATGTTACCTGCTTTAGGTCCCCCAGCCAGTAAGGAGACAGCACATTGTTGTTCATGACACTTGATAACAAAGAGTAGTGACTTGTATTCAGTGTGGCTCTTTTGGCACAGGCCTGTCACAATGTCCTGCTTTATCATTAAGTGGGAAAGCCAGAATTCATCCAGATCTGAGGGACTCCAAGTCTGTGCTCTCTCCAGCTTATAGAGCCTTTTGGGAAGCTACCTCCAGCTGACGATTGACATGTAATTTTTTTCTAAGAATGGGCAGCACTGAGAGATTGACGATTGAGAGGACTTCACAATCTGTGGATTACAACATGCTCTAGTTTTCAGGAGCATTTTACTCCTCCTAGCACCTCTCATGTGGTTAATGGCTACTCTTACCCTCATTTAACAGATGAGGAACCTTGAGCACAGAGGGTGTGGAATGATTTGCCCGAGGCCACATAGTTAAATCAGTTTCGGGGCCAAGATTTCAACCCATGTCTCTTAGACCCCAGAGTTGGTCCTCTGTCTCAGAACAGTGAGCAGTGGCAGCGAGTATTAGGGAAGGGGAGAGAGGGAGACCTAATAGGCGTCCCAGACCTCACCCACCTCCCGCTGCCCCTAGAACACACATTACTATGACAAGCGCTGGTCCTGCGAGCTCTTCCTGCTGGTGTCCATCAGCACCTCAGTGATCCTCATGCAGCACCTGCTGCCTGCCAGCTACTGTGACCTGCTGCACAAGGCCGCTGCCCACCTGGGCTGCTGGCAGAAGGTGGACCCAGCACTGTGCTCCAACGTGCTGCAACACCCGTGAGTTGCCCTACCCTTCTCTGCCCAACCCCAGCCCTCCTGCTCAGTGTCTGGAGTCACTCACCAATTCATTCATCCAGCCAGAAATAATTGAGTATGTCCTGTGACCAGAGTGGGGCATGGCAGCTCCCAAGAGGGTCATGTCCCCTACCCTTGGGTAATTGGCAGCGTTACTGGGGACAGGTGGTAAATTCATCAGCTCATTGACTTTCTCCTTCACTGACTACTATTTATTCACTTGTCGACTGAATTTGACCAGTCACTGCTTCACTTCTCTCACCTGCTCACTCGCCCATTCAACCATAAGGTCACCTCTTTCAGCAAACATTTATGTCTATCTAATCCATACTAGGCCTGGTTCTATGTATTGGGCAAAGGAGTTTGGACTGACCTACAGACAGAGGGACACTATGAAGAGTTTTAACAGTGGAGGGACGCATCCCAGGGTGTGCCTTTAAAATATCAGTGGGTGATAGTGTTGGGTGCTCTGTTAAGTGACAATAAACCCTGGCCAGGGCAGGAGAGCCACCTGGAGAAGGAGAAATGACTGAGACGAGATCCTTGAGGAGTTCACAGTCTGGTGGGGGGAAATAGTAGTGTACATAGTTAGGACAAGTGGTGCAAAAGAGGCCCAGCTTTAAGATGGCGTTGTGCCCAGAGCAGAGACAAGTATCGCCCTGCTCAGGAAGTCCCCTTACCCTGACTGATCCTTCCTGGGTGCCTAACATTTCTACAGCCCTTCATCACAGTACTTCCACCCAGAATATACTAATTTTCCTGCCTGTATTGCCCCATTAGACTGGAAGCTCCTCAAGACTGGCACCATCTCTGAATCACGTCTGAGTCTTGGGCCCAGCACAAGGCCTGGCAGAGAGGAGGCCCCAGGACAGGTCAGTAGAGATAGGCCTACCAAGGAACAAGATGCCAAGGGAGGTTACAGGTGCCAAGCCTCCTGGTGTTGGCCCTCTGTGCCAGTCAGGGTCCTCGGGCTTTCCATGTGTTACAGAAAAGGGGATGGGCATTGCCAATTAGGCAAAAATATGTCACAGCTTAGTCTCAGGTTCTGAGAAGAGGGATTAGAACATCACTGAGTAAGAGGATGAACCTGTCCATGGCTCACCATGGTCTGCAGATAAGCTCCAGGCTCCTTCAGAGGGCTTCCCAGCCTTTTCTGCTTCATCGCTTACCATGCCTCAACTCACCACATGAACCATGCCTCCCCCTCCCCCCCCCCAGCCACACCAGACCTCTACAAATCCTCAGATTCTGTTTGTACTTTCATATCTAGGCTTTGGCCATGATGCATGTTTTACCTGAAATGCCCTTTCTGCCTTTTCTCTTCCTGATGAATTCCTATTGATCCTTTAGCACTTTGCTTCATCCAGGAACACTTTCCTGACCACACAGAATGGTTCAGTGTCCATTCATCCCCTGTGCCCTACTCCTAACCCATACCACCACCATCACCACACTCAGTGCTTTCTGCTGTGTTGGTTCAGTTACTTCCCTGGACTACGGCCCCTGGAGGTCAGGGTCCTTGCACGCCAAGCACTCAACCCTGGCAGAGTACCTGGCTTATGATTGGTCCATGGCAAATCTTTTCTTTTTTAATTTTTTTATTTTCAAGAGACTAGACTGTATTGCCCAGGGTTGTCTTGAATCCGCGGACTCAAGTGATCCCCAGCCTCAGCCTCCCAGGTAACTGGGATTATAGGCGCGTGCCACCACACCTGGTGGTCCATGGCAAATTTTTGGTGTTTGTTGTGTATAGTGTTTTTTTAAGCTAAAACTTAGTGAAATGCACAAATCTCAAGAGTATACAGTTTCTTGAGAACTTTTTTCCTGCTTCTCAGAAAACTCCTTCAGGACCCTTTCCAGTGATTCCTGCTCCCCCCTCCCACTCCCCACCCCCCCACACACACAACTGACTTTACACTTTTTCACCACACTTTAGTTTTACCTATTCTGGAACTTCCTATAAATGAAATAATATAGTAGATACTCTGTGTCTAGTTTCTTTCATTCAGCATTTTGTCTGTGGGGTTCATCTGTGTTGTGTAGAAACACCATGACTTTTTTTTTTTAATTAATGATCACAGCAGCATGAGATGGAATTTCTTGCAGACACTGATTGTTAGTCCTCTGACCCGGGACCCCTTGGGGTTCCTGGGAGATATAGCAGAGCACTGGGAGAAAGCTTACTGATCCCACAACCTCCTTCACTGGTCACTGGGGCCCCTCTATGCCAGGCCTCGTGGCATGCTTTGAGAACACAGAGATGTATCAGACAAACACCATTCCTTCCCTCAAGGGCTGCAGACTATTCAGGGATATAAACAGAGGTCTAAATAAGTGACACTAAACAACACTAAGGAAAGTGGACCAGAAAAGTCAGCAGTTGAAGGATGCTGAACTCTGGGGAGTTTGAGAAGGGCTTTCTGGAGAATCCTGATATTTGAAAGATAACAGAGAGAACAATTCTTCTTGCCGGAAGAATAAGGCATTAAGGAGTGACATTCTACTTGGAGGGAGCACTTCAAGAAGAGACAATAACCTGTAAGGGGTGCTGGAGAAACTGGAAACTAGTCCTAATTGGGAGTTCTGGAAGACCACGGGAGTCCTTTGGCCAGGCCAGGTCCATGGGTGGAGCAGCTGGAGGGTAGATGAAGAAAATGTACCTAAAGAGGAAGCAGGTGCATGGTAATTCCTCAAACAGTGTCAACCCTAGATCTTTTAACTCTAGTGAATTTTTCATGATTGTTACTCCATTTTGCGGAGGAGGCAGTTGAGATCCAGAAAAGGGAAGTCACTGTGTTTTGAGTGAGAGAAGAAGGGGCAGAGCCCTGGTGGTCACCCCATGCCCTATCTGGTACGTGCTTTGTTGGTGAACTCAGCGTAAGGGGCACTGTTGGGCTGTGCCTCCAGGTGGACTGAAGAATGCATGTGGCCGCAGGGCGTGCTGGTGAAGCACAGCAAGAACGTCTACAAGGCAGTGGGTCACTATAACGTGGCCATCCCTTCAGATGTCTCCCACTTCCGGTTCCACGTGAGTCTCCTCCCCTGGGAAGAAGGGGTGGGGCCAATCTAGAAGGCAGGGCAGGAGAATTTGGGACAGCAAAGTGAGATCATAGCAAGTGAAAGTTATTTTTAGTATTTCCTGAATCCAAAGGAAGAAGACACACCTGCAGCTCACCTGGTAACATTGGGTGGAGACAGGAAAGATGACACAATAGAAGGAGGAATTCTTGGTGGGGAAAATCATAACTATCCTTCCTCACTGCACCAGGCACAGTGGTAAACACTTCCCATTTCCTGCATATGCAGTCTTCACTGGAGCTTTGTATGAGAGGAGTGCCAGGGCTATCCGTGTTTTCAGATACTGAAACTGACCTAAAGGTTTTAACTTGTTCTGAGATGCCTTACTCTGGGAAACCAGGGAACTGAGTTCTATGGAAAGAGATGCTCAAAATTATTTGGCTAGTTTTTTTTTTTTTTTTTTTTCTTTTTTTAGATTAGGTCTCGCTATTTTTGCCCTTGGAACTGCAGGCTCTCGTTGCCTGGGGTACCACAGACTCAAGCAATCCCCAGCCTCAGCTTCCCAGGTAGCTGGGATTACAGGCACGTGCCACCACGTCCAGCTAGTTTTTTGGACCTAGGTTTCGCTGCAGGCCCCAGGCAGGACTTAAACCGCGATCCCTAGTCCCAGCCACTTTTATAGGCTGAAGCTTACAGGCACGAGCCACTGTGCCCAGCCTTCATTTGGCTAGCTTTTAAATTTTTATTTATTTTGGTAGAATCTTTTTTTTTTTTTTTGAGACTAGGTCTTGCTGTTTTTGCCTGTGGAACTGCAGGCTCTCGTTGCCCAGGGTACCACAGACTCAAGCAATCCCCAGCCTCAGCTTCCCAGTAGCTGGGATTACAGGCTCACGCCACCATGCCCAGCTATTTTTTTTGGGACTAGGTCTCCCTACGTGCTCCCAGTGGGACTCGAACCACGATCCCTGATCCCAGCCTTGGCTTCTTAGGCTGCCACCTACAGGCATGTGCCACCATGCCCGACCCGAAACCTATTTTTCTAATGTAGTCATAAAGTCCAGTCTATAGAGCCTCATAGCACTGCTCTATTGGAAAGGTTTGGTACTCCCTACACTTCTCAACACCCCTGCCATTGCCCCTAAGAGACCCCTTTAGAACCTGGGGTTTAGAAACTGTAAGCGGCAGCCTAGGAAGCCGCCGCCGGGGCCAGGGGTCACGGTTCGAGCCCGCCGGGGGCACATAGCAAGACTTAGTCCCCAAAAAAAGAGCTGGGTTTGGTGGTGCGCCCCTATAAACCCAGCTACCTGGAAAGCTGAGGCTGGGGATTGCTTGAGTCTGTGGTACCCTGGGCAACGTGAGCCTACAGTTCCATGGGCAAAAATAGCGAGATCTCGTCTCAAAAGAAAAGAAAAGAAAAGAAATTGATCTGCGCCTATGGCTTCACTTTACAACAGAGAAACTTTAAGCCTAGAAGGGAGAGGGAACCATCCAAAGTCCTGGAGCCTCGGGTTCTCTTAGCCTCCCATTTCCCACTTCTCTCAATCTATAAGCAGCTGACACCTACAGCTGACACCTTGACACCTACAGAATGGAAATCCCTACATACTAATCACCCTTTTGAACTGCTAAGAAATTTGTTTTTGATTCCCTACACTCTCCCTTGCTTTGTTAACAGCTGTTAAGGATGAAGAATTACTATGTCTCCTGGAAGCTTCTGGCCTAGATGGGAATACCACATAATGAAGTTGTAGGAACTCAGACTGGAGGATTTATAATAACTTTCTAGACCAGTGTCAAAAGGTTCTAATTTGTTGAGGCATAATACCTAGAAGGTTAACATATGAAGGGGTATTGATTTTTAGCCAGAAAAAAAATTGAGACTGCAAGCAGAACCTTCTAATTGGAGGAAGTAGACATTGAACAAGATCTTAAACTATAAACTTATGTGGGAAGCAATAGTGTTAAGAACACAACAAACAAAGGTTGCACAGTGCATGCCCTGTACTTGTCTTTCCCAGTTCTGCAGGGGGCCCCAAGAACTTGTCCCTATTAGTACCCCCTTCCCCCAGATCCCCGACCGTAGAGAAGGTTTCTGGAGCATACCCTTCTAGTCCTTGCCTCTTCTTTCCTGGACAGTTCTTTTTCAGCAAACCCCTACGGATCCTTAACATCCTGCTGCTGCTAGAGGGCGCTGTCATTGTCTACCAGCTGTACTCCTTAATGTCCTCAGAAAAATGGCACCAGACTATCTCACTGGCACTCATCCTCTTCAGCAACTACTACGCCTTCTTCAAGCTGCTGCGGGATCGCCTGGTATTGGGCAAAGCCTATTCATACTCAGCAAGCCCCCAGAGGGATCTAGACCACCGGTTCTCCTGAGTCCCAGGGTGACCCCAGGGACAGCATCCAGGCTTTGGCTAGGGTCTCTCTGGGAATGGGCTGTTGGGGAGGGCTAGGTAAGGGGCAAAACAAAAAAACTGACAAAAAAAATCCACCAGAGCTTTGTATTTTTGTTACATACTGTTTCTTTCTTTGTAATTGATGTGATTATGAGGAAAAAAAAAGTCCTATTTTTATACTCCCAATAAGCTTGTGTCCTGTATTTCTTTCTTTCTTTTTTTTTCCTTGCCTGTTAGAGAACAGAGGCGTGGGTTCTGAACTGGAATGTCCCGTGTGTGGCTTTCAGGGCCCCTGTGGGCTCTCCTTTTTCCAGCAGAGAGGAGATGAGTTATCAGAGGTCATAGTAGTGGAGACAGCCAGGAGCTCAGAGAGTTTATGTGACTTGCTCAAGGTAACACTGCTCGGAAGTGATAAAACTGGGCAAAAACAAACAAAACCCTCTGAAAGATGACACTACTATCCTAGCAGAATGTAATGTCCTGATTGTCTCAGTATGCAGTCACTGAGCCATGCTCTGTGCCAAGTGCTCTGGTAGATGGTTAGCATGCCAAGACACGTCATACTACACTGGGATGGGCAGACCAGTTACAAGGTATAAAGTAGCACAGGGGAGAGAATGCTCTCAAGACTTCTTAGAGGAGGGTCAGCCTGAGTTCTATCAGTTATTTCCTAGATGAACATGAAGAGGGGAAAGTCATCTCAACGGAGGAAAGAGCATATGCACTAACAGATTTGGAACATCTTGGTGTGTTTGGAGACAGAGAAGGTGCTTTCTATCACGGCAAAGTATAAGGAAGGTGTGGCTGGATGGGGTGGGGCTCAATCTGAGAGAACAAATGACTCTAGAGCCGGGGCACGGTGGCACGTGCTTGTAAGCTTCAGCCTATGAAGCGGCCAGGGCTAGGGATTGCAGTTCGAGTCCCACCTGGGACCCGTAGCGAGACCTCGTTCCAAAAAAATACAGCTGGGCATACAGCTGGGCATGGTGGCACATACCTGTAATCCCAGCTACCTGGGAAGCTGAGCCTGGGGATTGCTTGAGTCTGTGGTACCCCAGGCACCATGAGCCTGCGGTTCCACACGCAAAAATAGTGAGACCTAGTCTCAAAAAAACAACAACAAAAAACCAATGACTCTAAATTAGGGAGGGTATGTGAAAAAGGTCAAATGCTAGAGTAGAAACAAAGGGGGTTGGAGGAACACCTGGCTCCTAAGGGGAATAGGATGAAGGGCTCCAAGAGCTGGGAAAGGAGACACAGTCATAGCCTTCCATCAGGTCAGCTCTAATTCCTTAGTTCTTTGAACCTTATTGGCCACAAGACATACAGATAAATCTATGGGAGTGTATGGGAGACACACTGCAAGGAATGCTTTGGTAAGTGTTGAGGCAAGGATTGTGTTAGGCACTGGAACTGAGACAAAGATGAGGAAGATAATGTCCCCTCCGCAGAAAAGAGGACACAGTAGGAGAGCTATGTATACACCTTGTGAGTAAATTAGGGTGTTAAGTACTGAGGAAAATGTGTACAAGGTTGCAGTGTCCTGGGTTGCAGAGAGAACAGATTATCTACAAAGGCTTTTTTTCTTTTTTTTCTAGAGGTAAGAGTTGAATTGGGTGTTGACATGAGCTCATGTCATGCAGGAAGGGAGTTCCCCAAATATGGATGGAGCATGGGTTAGCAGGTGGGCAGAAGCTCAGGAAGCCAGAAAGAACATGCCTGTGAGGAAGACTGAAATGTCTGGGCATTACCTAAGAACAGGCAGTAAACTGCTAAGCAGAGGGGTGACCTGATAAATTCTCGCTATTAAGGAAATAGTGCATTCAAGCAAGGGTACCTGGAGTCAAGAGATTTTTTTGTTTTGTTTTGTTTTGTTTTGTTTTTTGAGACTAGGTCTCGCTATGTTGCCCGGGGTAGTCTTGAACCCGTGGACTCAAGTGATCCCTAGCCTCAGCCTCCCAAGTAGCTAGGATTACGTGCATATACCACATGCTGGAGTCAAGAGAAGGAAGCAGGTGAAACAGTGGGATAGAAAGAAGAGAGCTGACCTTGAGTAGTGGTTCAGTTAGGAAGAGAGAGAGTGCTCCCTTTTCTGACAGCACAGTACTAGAGTTGGCTTTTTAAGTTGTTTTCCTTAAAAGGCAGGCACACAGCTAGAGTTGACAATTTGTTCAACTTCCAAAAGACAGCTCCATCCTGGAACCAATGATAAAGATACAGCCCTCTTCTGTTAAGGACTGGTATGTTATAGTGCAAAAGGGAGGTCAATGTGTACAAGCCAAAAATTCACAATTCAAATGCCATAATGAATATTCAGAGCCTCAATTTCTTCATCTCCAAAAAGGGAGATCATATTCCTTTCTCTGTGTATCTCACAGGCTTTTTTCATTCCTTTGTTTAATCATTGAATAATTATAAGTACATACTTTGTGCCAGATATAATCCAAGGTGCCAGTAGGTACAGTGGTGAACAACACAGAACCCACACCTGCCCTCAGGAGGCTTGATGCTCTCCATTCACCATAAAGCACATCTCCAATTTCATTTTTCTACTTACCTCTTGAAAAGATTGTAATCAGGATTACTCTTCACTTCTTCCTTATCTCTATACCTTTGAACAAGTCACTTCCCTTCTCCACAAGATTCCTCATTCATATTCAGCTCTGGGTCTATGTGTGGCTTAATCTAAAGGAAGGGATAAGAGTCCAGAGAAAAATTTCAGTGAAGGTCCTCACTATAAGAAACTGGAAAAGAGGAGGACTTATAGTCACACAACTATCTTGAGTGGATATCTCCCTTAACTAATTCCTCTTTACCCACTCCTTTCAAATTTCATCCCTATTCCCAGCCTTTAGTAGCTGCGTTCTCTTTAAATGGATCCTCCGCGTAAACTAAACAGGGGCTGAGAGAGCGAGCGCGTTTCTTCCCGGATTGAATGTTAAGTTGTTTGTCCATTTGGGGCTGCCGTCCTGCGGGTCCGCCATATTGTCTGCTGAAGCTGCCGCTGAAGCTACCGCCGCCGCCGCTGCCGCCGCCGCCGCTGCCGCCGCCAAACAGGAGCGAGCGGAGCCGCGATGGGTGAGTAAGGAAACAGGCAATTCGGCACTCGAACTAAAGCGGTGTTAGGGCTGGGGTTTGGCGACAGCTTGTCTCAGGTCTGTGGGGGATGTCTGAGGCCCCTCCAAATAGGGCTGAAGGGGAGAAGCCAGGCCGGGAGTACCCCCCGGGCCAGTTTGGTGCCAGTCTAGGGGCCCGAAGGGGAAGCAGTCTGCGGACGCTGGTTCCGGGAACACCTTGGCACGCTTGGAGCCCCCACGTGGAGGCCTCAGCCAAAGCCCACGCATTCCCGGGGGCTGTGAAGGGGCCGACGTTCCAGCCCGTACCGAGGACGGGCTGGGGGCCGGGCTCCCGGCAGCAGGCCCGGGCGGAGCAAAGGGAGCCCTCTCCCGGCGTGTGTTTGACCCACACGCGGCTGGACTGGATTCAGTGGCTCCCCGGAACTCAGGGAAATCCTGCCTACGTCGCATGTTGATTCCTCTCATGAGGTGAACGCCAAGCGAGCCAGCGCCAGGCCCGTAACCAGGGGCAGCCAGGCCGTAGGTAGTTGGGGCCTCTAAGGCCGAGAGAACTTCCTTAGCTGAGGCGGAAATGGGGTGATTCGCTTGGGCTCAGAGTGACATCCTTCGTATTGGTAAAAAAAAAACCAAGGCCAAGACCTCTTGGCCACACGTAGGTCGAGGACTTAGGCTTTTTGGACTCGACGGAGGTTAGGAGAAAAGGAGCGACCTGTTGCTGTGTTTGGAGGAACTCGTGCCAGCGAGGCCTACACTCAGGTGTGATAGCCAAATTTCGAGGTCTACTGTCAGTCTCTAGCAATAAAACTATTAAATTTGCTAGGATTTCCCTATGTGCAGGCATTATTCTGACTGCTTTACACGTCCTGTTTTACTTAATACAATTTATATGAGATAGAGTCTGGTGCCATCGCTATTTTACAGGTAATGAAAGTGAGACTTAGAGCGGTAAAGTAACTTACCCAAGGTCACACAGTTAGTGGCTAAACCAGGGTGATCCCTCCACAGCCCTAGTTTATAGCTGCTGTCCTTTATGGCCTGGCCCTCTAGTGGTTGGACTGGGAAAGGGGATGGAATGCTTTTAACCCTAGGCAAAGTTATAAAGGGGTGTGTGTATGTGTTTTGTTTTGCCTTTTTTTTTTTTTTTTTTGCCACGGGTCCTCCTACTTTTAAGATCTATAGTTTAAATGAAATTGAAAGACTCCAGAGTGAATTACTAATCCCCGTGGGGGGAGGATAGGGTTAGATAAGATTGTAGGAGTTTTGTAAGATTCCTGGTCCTGAGGAAACAGATTCCTTTGAGCTGGAAGGTGCAAGGCAGTGACTTTGGAATCAGGCCTTCCATTTCTTAGCTCTCATCCAAAGAAGTCACTTAAATCTCAAATGTGTTAATGCATATGAAAAGCATCTAGCACAGTTCACAGTAGATGTTATTTTCCTTCCTTTCTGAGCCTTCCTTTCCTCTAGAAAGGGGGGAGGGGCTGTATTATCAAGGTACTTGAGGACCCAAATACCTATTAAGGAATTTGGACCTAGTAAGAGCTCCGTAAATATCCAAACACCTTCAGTAACGCTAGTTCATTTCCCATAAGAACCCTTATGTTCAGAATCCACCACTGAATGATCAGATTGATAGAACTGCCTTTGTGACTACAACTTTATGTATCAATGAAAAATTTTAGGGGTTTTTATGTTACAGACTTTGTATTGACTTTCAATTTCAGGAACATTGTCTCAGAGGGGAAAAGCTAATATTAGGTTTATTAAGTTTAGTGAAATTAATTTAGTAGCAATTTACTCAGTGTTTACACATTGGAAAACTACCTTAGAGACAGAAAACATAGCTGTTAAGTGTATTGCATAAGCTGCAAGACCAGAAATTAAATACTTGCCCTTTTTGCTGTTCATAAATCTCTTAAAACCTCTTAAGTTAGTTGATTTCTAGTAGTCTTCAAGGTGGACATGCTTGGGTGGAGCAACAAAACTTCACCAAGATCCTGAAGGGCATTTTTAGTCAAAGGACCCTCACTTTCTTTCCGGTTCCATTTCAGGTACCTCAGCCCTGTCCCACTTTGTCTTTGGGTTCAGAGTATCCCAACGATTATTAGAATTTGGTTTTTGTTTTTGTTTTTTTTTTAATATATTTATTTTAAATATTAAATAATTTATGTATATAAAGTTTCATATCTTTGTAATCCCCAGGGTTCACCCACCACCTTCTCTCCCTGAATGTGCCCACCCTCTTGCCTCCCCTCCCCATTGTGTCCTACAGTTTGGTTGTGTCCTTAATTTTCTTTTTTTTTCAGATTTCCTTTTTTTTTTTGAGACTAGGTCTTACAAATTTTGCCCGTGGAACTGCAGGCTTATGTTGCCCAGGGTACCATGGACGCAAGCGATACCCAGGCTCAGCTTCCCAGCTAGCTGGAATTACAGGCGCGTACCACCACGCCCAGCTATTTTTTTGGAACTAGGTCTCACTTCGTTGCCCCGAGAGGGACTGGAACTGCGATCCCTGGTTCTGGCCGCGGCTTATTAGACTGCCGCTTACAGGCATGTGCCACCGTGCCTGGCCTGGTTGTGTCCTTCAATTTGTTTTTTTGTTTTTTGGGGTTTTTTTTGTTTTGTTTTGTTTTGTTTTGAGACTAGATCTCGCTATATTTGCCCATGGAACCGCAGGCTCTTGTTGCCCGGGGTACCACAGACTCAAGCAATCCCCAACCTCAGCTTCCCAGGTAGCTGGGATTACAGGCAAGCGCCACCACGCCCAGCTATATTTTTTTGGAACTAGGTCTTGCTATGTTGCCTGGGGTGGGACTCGAACTACAGTCCCCAGTCCCAGCTGAAATTTGGTTGTTAGCTTGTTTGACTTTTCCTCATGGCTTTTTCTTTATTTTTCCCTTGCCTCATGTATTAGTAAAACTGTTTGGTTTCTGTCTTTTTCTTTCTGACTTGTTTCTGCTAATATAATTTCTTATAAATACATCCATGTTATCATAAAACCGTCAAATTTGTCATTTTTAATTGATGAGTAATATTCGTGTGAGTGTACCACATCTTTTTCAGTTTTGATTTTTGATAATTTATTTTTGCTGCTCTTTATACCTTGGGAATGAAACTAAGTGTAAGGATACGTTTAATCTTAAAACTGAATTCTAAGTTAGTTTGGAATATTCCCATTTACAAATGAGTGAACTAAGACATTGGGAAAATTAGTTGACTACTCACAAACTAGACTTGGTAGATGCTGGAGCTACTGACACAGCCTGTGGTCACACCTCTATGAGGCTGCTATACTTCACTGCCTTTTTTTTTTTTTTTTTGAGCCTAGGTCTCACTGTGTTGCCCAGGATAGTCTTGAACCCGCAGATTCAAGCGATTCCTAGTCTCAGACTCCCAAGGCTGGCATTAAAGGTGCGCATCACGATGCCCAACGCTGATAAATGATTTCTTCCTGTGCCAAACGTTAGCAGTGATTTCACTGCCATAAAAGAGCCATATTTCAGAGTGGGGTGGGAGGGTTAATACTTAGAACTCTGAGAGTTTCTTATTTTGACCCTCCCTAGCAGAACCACAAAGTCTCAAAACTAAGTCCTGATAGACAGTGTTTTATCACCATTCCTTGCTGGCCAGGAATTTGATGGACACCCCTTCACCTTCTCCCAAAGTCTTGGTTAATATAATTTAAAACACTTCTGTCTCCCTGGGTAGTGATTGATTTCAGCATGGGCATGTGATGCAATTCTGGCTAATTAGATGTGAAGGGAAACCTGGGGCACTTAATGGGAAATTCTTATTTTAAAAAGATAACAAAGATTTGTTAAATTTTGTTTTTTTTTTTTTTTTTTTTTGAGACTAGGTCTTGCTATTTTTGCCTGTGCAACCGCAGGCTCTCGTTGCCCGGGGAACCACAGACTCAAGCAGTCCCCAGCCTCAGCTTCCCAGGTAGCTGGGATTACAGGTGCGCACCACCATGCCCACCTATTTTTTTGGAACTAGGTCTCGCTACGTACCCCAGGCGGGACTCGAACCGCGATCCCTAGCCCCGGTCACTTCATAGGCTGAAGCTTACAGGCACGAGCCACTGTGCCCGGCCAGATTTGTTAGGTTTTGTTTTATTTTTTATGAGCTTGTTTTAAGTTTATATATTTAAGCTAAAGAGTACAAACCAACATGTATGTAAAATTTGCTGTGGGCTACATACTTGCTTAGTACCATCATGTCAACTCATTTAATTCTCAAGATTCTCATGTTCTAGTTGAAACTGAAGCACAAAGAGATAACTTGAACAAAATCATAGCTAGTAGAGAAACAACATGCTCAGGTAGTATGGTTCCAACCAAAATATGGCCTATTAACGAGTATATTTTGCCTCTGGAAAGGAGAGTCCTTTTCTGACTCTGAAATCATCATTTGCAATATTGAGATAAATAAGAGCAGGCAGTTCTAAGAGTGAGGGTAGAGCCGGGCACAGTGGCTCATGCCTGTAAGCATCAGCCTATGAAGTGGCCGGGGCTAGGGATCGTGGTTCGAGTCCCACCTGGGGCCCGTAGCGAGACCTGGTTCCAAAAAATAGCAGGGCGTGGTGGTGCTCACCTGTAATTCCAGCTACCTAGGAAGCTGAGGCTGGGGATTGCTTGAGTCTGTGGTACCCCGGGCAAAATAGCGAGACCTAGTCTCAAAAAAAAAAAAAAAAAAAAAAGAGTGAGGGTAGAGAAGATGGAAGGATCTCTTCATGGATGGTTTTGAGCCACTGAATTAGCCAACTTGGAACTGTTCTATCTCTGTACTACTGAAGGCCACTTGGAGTTGGTTTTTTAATACAAGTAACAATACCTTTCTAATTTTTAATCCTTTCTAGTCAGGAAGTAAATTAACCCATCTCCTCTTCTTACTTTTTCTACAGCATCCCCACTCCCCAGGTTATAACAGCTGCTTTCAGGGAAAACACCAAACCATCAACTACCACCTGAGTGTCCCACAACCATCATTGCCTCTTCCTGACCTGCTTCTCCTGCATTTTCTCAATGGTGGTACCATTGTTCCAAACACTAGGTCTGGAGCCTTTTACTCATCTTAGGTTCCTTAATCTTTTCTTGCCTTTCTATATTGGCAATTGTTAGATATTGTGATGCAACCTGTTAATGAGGTTGCTTTCTTGGTTTTTCTCACAGCATAGTCCCACAAAGAATTGATTCTGTAGTCTTTAACATCAAAAAATACCAAAAATTGTAGAAGTGTTATTAGAAGCTTCCAAATCTCTCCCCTAGCAGTATCAGTTCTACTGTTACAAAATGCCCATCTGATCTTAGATTACTTTTTTTTTTTTAATTTACATTTTTTAAATCATAACTTTGGTGAATGGTTTTTGGGATACCTCCCCCTCTCTCTGGCGCCCCCTCCATTCACTCTAACCCTTTTCTTTGTTGTTTGCTAGTCTGTGTTAAGTTCATTAGTCTCCTTCCTGTGGCAGTGTCTTTTCATTGGTTGAGGGACTGTGTTCTTGGGACCAGGCAAACCTTGCTTGCAGGTTTTCAGTGTCAACCCTGCTTTGGGCAGCCAATCCATATCCATTTGTGGTCTGTCCAGGCTTTCCTGTTGCAGGCCTTCATCTCCACTCCCCTCTCTTATTCTGCTGTTTTATTGTTCTGGTGTCAGGTTTAGGGGGTGATCTTAGATTACTGATCTACTCCTTAGTTTAGGAACTTTAACTCCTTGTTGCCCACAGGATAGGGGCATGGCATTCAAGGCCTTCCTATTGACTTTACCAACCTCCCATTAAGATAATTCTGCAGTCCACTCAGACTATTATTTCCCTTGTGCTTCAACATTCCAGGAAGAGAATGTGATGAAGCAATCCTTTCTCCACCCATTTTTTCTAGAGAAATCTTACATTATTTCATTCTTTAATATTAGTTTTTCAGCCAGTTACTTAATCTCCAGATCCTCATTTTCCTCTTTTCTAAAATAGAGATTATAGTGTCTGCTTCATCGGGTTGTTGGGTTAAATTAACTAATGCATATAAAGCACTTCAGCATGATGTTTTAGCACACAGTAAGTACTCAATAAATTATAACAAATTACTATTAGTCACTTACTGAACAGACAAAATGCTTGCTATGTATTAGGCTGTATGCTAAATATAGAATTAATCAATTTGTCTTTGAAAAGAAGGCAGAATCATATTATCAGTACTTGTCAGGAAGACTTAGGGGAGGCAACAGTTACTCATTAATTTTTAGCAAATGTTTATGAGTACTTGTGTGCTAGCAACTGTTCTAAGTCCTAAAAGTTCAGTTGGTGAACAAGAGAATAAAAATCTACATTTCTGGTGAAATTCCAGAGTTTAAATTCTTGTGGGTAAGAATGAAATTAACTATATATGAAGACCAGTAGGCCAACTATAGAGCACCATGGCATCTACTGGCCAGCCAGTTGTTGCCATGAAGGAATATAGGTGTAGTGTTACCTTATTGCATAATTTTCAATCCTGTTCTCCCTTGAAGTTGGAAATCCAGACTTCCATGGGATATTAGTGGATTAATATTGATGAAATTGTAAACTTTATAGGTTAACATCAGCCAAAGATAGGATATTTGAGTGCAAACATAACCTCAGAACTGCCTATCTTATATATAATTTTTGCCTAATATTTTCTGTATTTTACAAGAGGTTTTATTTTGTATGCATTTTAATAAGTTCTATTTTTATTTTTCCCTGCCCTCTTAAATTCCATATTTCAAAACATATTAAACATAGTCTTGCTAATCATGACAGCATTATTATTTTATTTATATATATATATTTTGTTTGTTTGTTTGTTTTGAGACTAGGTTTCGCTGTTTTTGCCCGTGGAACCGTAGGCTCTCGTTGCCCAGGGTACCACAGACTCAAGCAATCCCCACCCTCAACTTCCCAGGTAGCTGGGATTACAGGCGCGCACCACCACGACCAGCTGTTTTTTGGAACTAGGTCTCATTACGGGCCCTAGGCGGAATTCGAACTGCATTCCCTAGCCCCGGCCGCTGAAGCTTTTTTTTTTTGAGACTAGGTCTTGCTATATTTGCCGGTGGAACCGCAGGCTCTCGTTGCCCGGGGTACCACAGACTCAGGCAGTTCCCAGCCTCAGCTTCCCAGGTAGCCGGGATTACAGGCGCGCGCCATCACGCCCAGCTGTTGTTTGGAACTAGGTCTCGCTACGGGCCCCAAGCGGGACCCGAAAGAGACTAGGTCTTGCTATGTTGTCCGGGGTAGTCTCGAACTCATGGACTCAGGTGATCCCTAGCCTCAGCTTCTCAGGTATTACAGCCACGTACCATCATGCCCGCCTGAAAGACATGCAATATTGAGAGATACTCTAAAAAGAGATGTATCATTTTTGATGTGCCAGAATTGGAAGAGGGGGACAAGGAATGGTTGATATTCTCCCCCCCCACCCCAGTTGATATCTAAAGAACCAATAAAAATAATATTTCAGGAAGAAGAAAATCATTCTTAGGATTGAGTACTGCTGTTAGGAGAAGCAAAATAAAGACTGAAAAGGTCTGTTAAATTTATTTATTTATTTGTTTGTTTGTTTGTTTGTTTGTTTGTTTGTTTGTTTGGAGACTAAGTCTCGCTATTTTTGCCTGTGGAACCGCAGGCTCACGTTGCCTGGAGTACCACAGACTCAAGCAATCCCCAGCTTCAGCTTCCCAGGTAGCTGGGATTACAGGCATGCGCCACCACGTCCAGCTATTGTTTGGGGGCTAGGTCTCGCTACATGCCCCCGGTGGGACTTAAACCATGATTCCTGGCTCCGGCCGCCGCTTCCTAGGCTGCCGCTTCCTAGGCTGCCGCTTACAGACATGCACCACCATGCTCGGCCTTCTGTTAAATTTAAAGCATTTACTTGATCAGTAACTTTTACAAAAACAGAGACTGGGGGCGGTGGCGCATGCTTGTAAGTGGCAGCCTAGGAAGCCACAGCTGGAACCAGGGATTGCTGTTCGAGTTCTGCTGGGGGCACGTAGTGAGACCTAGTTCCAAAAAATTAGTTGGGCGTGGTAGCGCGTGCCTGTAATCCCAGCTACCTGAGAAGCTGAGGCTGGAGATTGCTTGAGTCTGTGGTACCCCGGGCAACATAAGCCTGCGGTTCCACTGGCAAAAATAACATGACCTAGTCTCAAAAAAAAAAACACTTTTATAAAAACAATTTTGGTGTCATAGACACAAATTGGAGTGGACGAAGAAATGAGAAGAGAGAGGCAAACAAGAAATTTGGAGTAAAGAAGAGTGCAGGTTAATGGGGCTCTTGTAAAATCCAGGCAAACGATCATGAAGAGCTGAATTAGGGCAACGACAGTAGGAATGGAGAAAAAAATAGCCCAGAAATAATTAGGAAATAAGGCCATTTTTTTTTCAGTGATTGGATCTGGGGGTAAGGGAAAAAAAATGATTCCCCAGTTCTTGATTTGAAAAGGTATTGGTAGTGATCCTTAATCCCTGATAACACTATTTCTTCAACATTTTCTTTCATTAACACTCCTATGGAACCTTTTTGAGCTCTTTTCCTAATTGATCCCTCCTATTAAATTTTAATACACAGGTATGTGCTGTATCTTTTTATGTGTATCTGTGCTTTTTATACATAAAATGAGTACAGTCAGCATGGTGTCTGCTAATCCTAGCTGTGCCAGAGGTTGAGGCAGGAGGGTCATTTGAACCTAGGAGTTTTGAATTGTAGTGCCCTTTCAGCTGTCTGCACTGAGGCTGACATCAGTATGGTGATTCCCTGGACCAGGGAATCAACTGGTTCATGCTGGGAACTGAGCAGGAGTAGGTCAAAATGTGCGTGGTTATCGCCGAGCATGGTGGCTTGTGCCTGTAAGCTTCAGCCTATGAAGCGGCTGGGGCTAGGGATCAAGGTTCGAGTCCCATTCGGGGCAACACAGCGAGACCTAGTCCCAGAAAAATAGTTGGGCATGGTGGTGCGCACCTGTAATCCCAGCTACCAGGGAAGCTGAGGCTGGGGATTGCTTGAGTCTGTAGTACCCTGGGCAACGTGAGCCTGCGGTTCCACGGGCAAAAATAACGAGACCTAGTCTCAAAAAAAAAAAGAAAAATGTGCATGGTTATCACTGCTGGGATCTAGTTTGTAAGCCATAGCCTAGACAACAACCAGATATCCTTTCTTAAAAAGGGGGGGTAACGTGGAGGGGTTACAAAGCTTGTTTTTTATTAATGGAAGGTTAACTATAACTAAACCTAGTTAAAATTTTTGCTTTTTATTATTTTTTTTTGTTTGCACATTTTAAAAGGGGAAGTTTATTAGGAAAAGGAGAAGGGAAAAGAGGCATGTATATAGTTATAGGTGAGTGGGAGAGTACCCCGAACTCAAGCCATCCCCGGTGTCAGCCTCCCAGGTAGCTAGGATTACAGGCGTGTGCCACCACACCCAGCTATTTTTTGAGGCTAGGTCTCGTTATGTTGCACCAGCAGGTCTTGGACCCCCGGGCAGGTATCGAACCCACGAACTCAAGCGATTCCTAGCCTCAGCCTCATGCTTCGTAGGCTGCGATTAAAGGCACACACCACTGTGCCTGGCCGGAAGACTCTCATTTTTAAGTTGAAAGTTAAAAGAGCTATTTGCACTTAGAAGGTGTTTGGGTTTTTTTGTTTGTTTTTGTTTTTTGAGACTAGGTCTCGTTATTTTTGCCCGTGGAACCACAGACTCAAGCAATCCCCCAGCCTCAGCTTCCCAGGTAGCTGGGATTACATGTGCGCGACACGATGCCCAGCTATTTTTGGGGGGCTAGGTCTTGCAACGTGCCCCCGATGGGACTTGAACCATGATCCCTGGCCCCAGCCATGGCTTCCTAGGCTACCGCTTACAGGCATGCGCCACCATGCCCAGCCTTTATAAGGTTTTTATAATCATTTTTGCTGAGCAATATATTATAATATATTTATGTAAAGTACAATATTATGTTTCATGTGCAAATCAGCATTAATGAATACATACACTATGTATTTATGTAGTCAAAAATAATATAAAACTATTCTGGCAGAGGTATGATAGAAAAAGTTTCTTGAAATTATTTTTAGTGAACTTTTCAACTTTGTGTCATAGATGACAACTAGCTGCTTGATATTGTTATTCAGTTTTATTGCTAGATATTCAGATATTCTTCATTTTTTCTTTTCAACATTTGTCATAGTCATGATTAATTGTAAAATGAAATAATAAAATGTAAGCTTTTTATTTAATCACCGAGCCCATGTCACACACAAATATAGAGGACTGAACATAATATTCACAAGGGACATCAAGTATGTACATGTCACCTCTTGTACTGTGACATCAGGATCCAGCAATCAAGTGGGAACAGCCATCTCTTCAGTAGTTTTGTAGCACACATGTAGCATACATTTTGTCACTTTTCTGAGAAGTCAGTATAGATGTTGCTTGTGTGATAGTTGAGAAAACAGTGACAAATAATAAAGAAGACTTATTGCGCTTTGGGGAAAAAAAATTGAGCTTTGGAAGCCATATATGATTGTGTTAGCTAAGTCTCTCTGATGCCATGAATCAAGTTTACCCTTTTGACTGCATTATCACCCCTGATGTCAGATTAATTGTTTAGACTTGAGAAAGGTTGCATAGAACATGTAACCTGTTTTATGCCTCAAACAGGATCTAAG